>JARQZK010001796.1:0-20000 GCA_030704885.1 Cynegetis impunctata | reverse complement strand
TTTGACCCCTGTGGTCCACTCCATCTGTTGCCTGAGGATGCGAAGAAAAAATTCGCGAAACTAGTAGCAATTAAATAAACATTCAAAACCTTTGGAGTTGTGAGAGTTGTGTTTTCTTTTCTATCTTATTAATATGAACTCACATGGGGATTTCACCATTTCATATATATATGTATATATATATATATATATATATATATATATATATATATATATATATATATATATATATATATATATATATATATATATATATATATATATATATATATATATATATTTATATATATATATATGTATATATATATATATATATATATATATATATACATTGGATTGATTGGGGCTATACATGATGTAAATGAATAAACATGTTTATATAACAATGATTTATAAAAACAATTCACACATTTATTAAATAAAATACGCATGACACACGTGTCGGTGAAACTTAACCTTCTTCAGATGCTAAATTCAAACTGTTTGCATTTAGCATTTTCTAATCTTCAGTACGCGATGCATTTCGCGCTTTTTTTTTCAATAAAATCAATTAGTTTCTACTTGATATTTCGGTTTGCTATTAAAGCGTTGTTTTTCAAACCATAATTTATTCCGTTCGATTCGCGCATCTCCATGCTATGCACTTCTTGCGAAAATACGACCATAATGACGGAGCTTTATTGCTCACCTGCTTTTTCATTTTGCGTCAGTGGACTGAACAAATCAAACCACACCTCACGCAAAACTTGACTAGGTAGTTCGTGGCCCAGGCTCATGGGGGCAGAGAGTGCACCCTACTATTAGCTACTTGTTAACTTACCTGTTCAAGCACTACTATCAAAATGGATGTGACGTACTAATGTTGCGTCCGCTCTATTTTTCATAAGTTTCCCATACGGATTCGATTGACACAAAACTCGAAAACACGAAAAAACGCATTAGAGAATTTTAGTTTTGCATCTTCCTTATAGGGCCGCTTCATGGCTTCATATATGTATATATATATATATATATATATATATATATATATATATATATATATATATATATATATATAGAGAGAGAGAGAGAGAGAGAGAGTAATGTGGGGTAATATGGCAACATAAAATTCACATGCTCACATTCTAATATCCAACGCGCCTAAATGAAAGACGTTGGCTGCACGTTAGAGCTCACACACATGTATCCGTCCAGAGTCATTCGTTGCCATATTCCCACACAGCAAAAGATTGCAAGTAAAAATGCACAAAGACAGACTGTTGCCATTTTACCTCATATCAAGGGTAATATGGCATCATACGATAGGTAATATGGCAACATGCTATTCTCTTAGGAAATAAACTATTTTACGAAATTTAAAAAAAAAAATTTCTTTCTTACAACATAACATATAGATATCATTATATCTTATATGTCTCCACAGCTATAGAGGTACTTAGTACTTGATCTGGAACACAATCTGGACAATATATGTTTGATGGATTACATATCTCGTGAATCCAATGATTACATTTCACACATTGCTGCCAATCACATTTTAGAGCTTTTTGATCAAAATAGTATCCACGGGATTGTCCACAATATTCTGATTCAACAGAAAAAAAATGATGAGGCATAATACTCCATATTGCATCTTATGACAAATAAAATTAAAACACATATTTATTATGCCTAATAACGGAGTGTTCAGCCAAAGAAAAGTAAGGTTATGAATCAATCTTTAGTACTTATACTCTTATTAAAATTAAAGAAATCTACTTAGAACTTCCTTCACAACTATATATAACTCAACATTAGACCATATTTTCAACCGTGGTTACCTTTAACGTTATTCACTAATTATATGATATATTGGATTTGTGAATGATTCACGCGTGTTTCCTATCTGGCACTAATATGGCTGAACGGATATTATTGCCAAATGTTGATTTGGAACTAAAATATCAAACTGCGGCGTATTACCCAGCGATAGATAGATAGATATATATATATATATATATATATATATATATATATATATATATATATATATATATATATATATATATATATATATATATATATATGCGAAATTTCAAGTTGTTAGGTCTGAGACTGCAAAATATTTGAAATTAGTGGCAATGAATTTATATAAAATGACTTCACAGTTATTTTGAATTGTTAAAGAAATAAGGTAAATATCTTCAACATCCTTTGTAATTGCCAATATTTCTGATGTTCAAACATCTCAAATAATATGATTGACGGTTTCCGTTTAACTTTGATATATTTATATTATAAGATGTAGGACTACTGGCTCAATAAATCATATGCTGTTTTAAATATTGGATGTAAACAATTAGAATACATATTGAGAATTTGCAGTGAATTCATCAAGTTATTAGTATTTCGAACATTAAACACTCCTCTAGTAGTTTGTATTGGAAATTTTTGTTCTTCAGAATGCAAGGAGAATTTCTTGAGTTGTAATTGATGTTTTGGTAAATTCATTGATTCAGCTCCACGATAATGATTGTGAAAATATTTGTTTACTAAAATTAATATTTGAATATAAATAGTAACTCAGATAAAATAATGAAATTCTTTAATAAAAATTTTAAATAATTGAGATAATCAACAACGAAATATATGGGATCTTTGCACATTTTGAATCAAACAACGGACTACCCTACATGCGTGTGTCACATATTAGTGGATTGGTTATTCAGAAAATAAAGTACTTCTAATACTAATTGCCCTATATATCATATGTTGATTTTAATATGGAGCTCAAGTAAACAAACTTCTAATGACAATAGTACCACACCCTCGAAAATGAATTCCTAAGCTCTCCCAGAGGAATGATGCTATTTCTACTTGAAACACAATCTATATATATATATATATATATATATATATATATATATATATTATATATATATATATATATATATATATATATATATGTATATATATATATATATATATATATATATATATATATATATATATATATATTATTTTTATGTTTATTAGATATAACAGGCTTGTTGACTCTCAATAAACTCTATTTTTTTATATATATATATATATATATATATATATATATATATATATAAATATATATATTTATATATATTTATATATATTATTATTTATAAATATATATATAAATATTTATATATATTTATATTTATATAAAAATATATATAAGGGCTGTCTTATATTACACAATGCCATTTGTGCGGTAAACTGTCGCCAACTCAAAAAAGGCAGCTGGACAGCTGTTCATGAAAAGTGAGAACAACACGAAGGAATAACACATTGTCGTTGTTAAGCCATATTTTAAAAATAATGAATGTCATTTCCTTGTTGTATTGGTTATCAGAATAGGCCGCCCAGATCACGCGATTTGACGGCGACGGCATTTTTTGTTTGGAGTTTTTAGAAGTCTTAGGTTTATGCCAACAAACCCACGACTAGATTATCTGCGAAAGAGAAAATTGAGTTCTGTTTCAATGCGATTCATCCACATTCAAAGAAAGAGGTGATGAAAATTGTTGATCAAATAGTCGGTGTGGGCGAGAAAAGCAGTTTAGGTATTTCATCTGATATGGCATTCAATATATAACTCTTTAATATAAACTTTATGAGTCAATGAAAATTCACTATTTTTAAATTTTGAAAAAATTCTTCTAGAGTTGGGAAACCCACTTATTATATATATATATATATATATATATATATATATATATATATATATATATATATATATATATATATATATATACAGGGTGTACCAATCTTACGACAAACTTCGGTATTTGGGATATTTTAAGAGATATCAAAAAATGTTTTCAACAAAAATGGTATATGTCTTGAAGGTCCATATTTTGAAATTATTTCGAACTATACAGAGTGTTGCATAACTCCGTTACAAACTAAACATATGGTTTTTTAAATGAGAACCCCTATATATTATACCGAATTCAGATTACTCACATTTTTTTGAAGATTTTGATATAGATTTTGCTATGTTATACAGAGTACTTCAAAAGATATGGACACGTTTATATGAAAATCGTAGGTAAATCAACGCTCTGTAGCTTATTGCGCGTTGAAGAAAAAAATTTTATTTTGCCTAACGGTGTTTCGTAATATGATGCAATATCTCCGTATTATGTTAAATTTGAATTATTTCTCATTTTGTATAGAGGGTAGACGGAAACTCGAACCTTTCATTTTCTCTCTTATTTCAAATAGAACACCCTGTATTTTATAGCACAAATAGAATCTTCTATTATATAACTTTATTTTTTGTCAAGCATTCCCTATACCCAAAGTTAATAAAAACAGAGTTATTTTGTAATTTTTATTGTGAACCATAATTATTAACCTTATATGTGAAAGCTTTAAACGTTGAATGTAACAAAAAATCCTATATAATAATAAATTTTAATAAACAATTTATTCTTAACAAAACAAGTCACCAAAAGTATAATTCTAACCGTAATATTAAACTAAATGTTCAAAGTGTTCCCGTTAACATCAATGCAATGCTGGAAACCATTACATTTTCTCAGTTAGCGGTGGAATTGATGTTAACGATGAACACTTTGAACATTAAGTTTAATATTACGGTTCGAATTATACTTTTGGTGACTAGTTTTGTTAAGAATAAATTATTTATTAAGATTTATTATTATTTAGGATTTTTTGTTACATTCAAAGTGTATTGCTTTCACATTTAAGGTTAATAATTATGGTTCACAATAAATATTACAAAATAACTCTGTTTTTATTACTTTTGGTACATAAGTTACATAATAGAAGATTCTATTTGTGCTATAAAATACAGGGTGTTCCATTTGAAATAAGAGAGAAAATGAAAGGTTCGAGTTTCCGTCCACCATGTATACAAAATGAAAAATAATTCAAATTTAATATAATGCGGAGATATTGCATCATATTACGAAACTCTGTTAGGCAAAATAAAATTTTTTTCTCCAACGCACAATAAGCTACAGAGCGTTGATTTACCTACGATTTTCATATAAACGTGTCCATATCTTCTGAAGTACTCTGTATAACATAGCAAAACCTTGAATCAAAAGCTTCAAAAAAATGTGAATAATCCGAATTCGGTATAATATACAGGGGTACTCATTTGAAAAACCATATGTTTAGTTTGTAACGGAGTTATGCAACACTCTGTATAGTTCGAGATAATTTCAAAATATGGACCTTAAAGACATCTACCATTTTTGTTTATATTATTTTTTGATATCTCTTAAAATAACCCATATACCGAAGTTTGTCGTAAGATTGGTACACCCTGTATATATATATATATATATATATATATATATATATATATATATATATATATATATATAAATATATATATATATATATATATATATATATATATATATATATATATATATATGTATATATATATATATATATTTATATATATATATATATATATATATATATATATATATATATATATATGTACATATATATATATATGTACATATCTATATATATATATACATATATATATATATATATATATATATATATATATATATAATATATATATATATATATATATGTACATATATATATATATATATATATATATATATATATTATATATATATATATATATATATATATATATAAATATATGTACATATCTATATATATATATATATATATATATATATATATATATATATATATATATATATATATATATATATATATATATATATCTGTATGGAGCTTGTTGCGTGAAACGTTGAACAAAACTTGTAGTTTTGACACTTTAGACACAAAATAATATTGTTCTTGAAATACGATACGTTAACAATAAGCATACCTTGCAGTTCCTATGATTTTTTCCGAATATCTATTCAAACAAAATATTACAATAGCTATGATATTCTGTTTGAATTTTGGAATTTCAAAAGGCCTCGTCTTTACTATTCATTTATCTTAATAAGCCAATGATCCGGACTAAGGCGCAACTCAATGGTATTCCAGCAGAGTGGAACCTAACATAAATCTTCTTAATTGTATACAGTTGCACTGACCACCGACCCTTCATAATCACAACCGACAAACGGTCCTCCATTAAATGAAATTTCCTGTTTTCATTTTGATTGCACTACCCTCATTATCGAAACATTTTACTAGAAGGTATTTGTTGGAACAGTGATTCATTTAGTTCAACAAAAAAAAAATAATTTGCATTTGAGTAAATTTGGAATATTTCCGAATACAAAAGACTTTTGATATAAGCTGAGAAAACACATATTCTGAAACCGCATTCGATTCAAAAATAAATAATAATATTGCTTCCGATAAATATTTTCATATATAGATTGGTATATATATATATATTATGTAATTTTAATTTCGATGACACTACTATCATAGAAAGAGCATGGCAGTCTTATCTGGTGACGAGGAGGCTACAGACAACTTCAACTAGTGTTTTTTGGGCTGGTGCATCACCGCCAACCCGGAGAATAGCACTGCGCTGTTCCCTTCCAAGCGACGTCAGGAACCAGAAGACGAGATTCCTTTGGTTACCAAGGCGAAGTACCTGGGAGTATTCCTCGACCTATTTTTTTACATGTAAGTCTTATGTGGACCACTGCACGAATAGAGCCAAGGTAACACAGGCGAACCTATACCCACTAATCAACCAACGGAGTAAACTAACTGTAGATACTAAGATCTGGCTATATAAATACATAATCCGACCGAAAATGATCTACGCATCTCCGGTTTGGGGATGCGCACCTCATTGTCATATCAATAAGCTTCAAATCGTGCAGAACTTGTCCCTGAGGATGGCTGTAGACGCTCCATGGTACGTCCGAATTTCCCAGATCTACCGAGACTTGAAAATGCCGAGTATAATCCAGTTCATCAGAGCAACGGTAGTCAAAATGTATGCTGACGTGTCAACCAATCCGAACCCCCTCATCATGGAGAGTAGGATGAAGAGAGACCATGGAAATACAAGAGAATCAAAATGACTCTACGAAGACCAGGACTATAACTGAGTTTTATAAATCCCGTCATTCACAAGAGAATCAGAATGACTCTACGAAGACCAGGACTATAATTGAGTTTTATAAATCCCGTCATTAGGATAGCGATGTAGAGTTACACTCAAATATACTATTTTTTAATTTCATGACTATAAAGTCGAACGACTTTTTTTGTGTGAAATATTTTATATATTCTTGCTAAACAACAAAACATAATATTTCAGAAATGTTACTTTTTCAGAAAGAAAAAATTTATTATTGAATTTTAAATTTCTGAGTTGAATATATATACAAATTATATTTGTTCTCAAAATAATGAAACATCAAGATATAATGAAGGATTCCATCGATATATATATATATATATATATATATATATATATATATATATATATATATATATATATATATATATATATATATATATATATATATATATATATATATATATATATATATATATATATATATATATATATATAAATATATATATATACATATATATATATATATATATATATATATATATATATATATATATAAATATATATATATATATATATATACTTATATAATTATAACAAATTCACTCTTAAATATATTTAGTACAAATAACATAATACCATATTTAAAGAAATGTAGTATAGCAGATTAATTTTGCTAGTGGTGATTTAGTAAAATCATTCATTACAGAATCTATTGAAAATAAATTCTATAGCAAAAAACAGTCTTTATAAATATATTAATGTAGAAAATTACAGTTATTCTAGATATATTAAGATGATCATCTCCTTTATGGATAATAAGTCTTCTTTTAGCATTTGTGAAGGACTGAATAAATAATATTTAAATTTTCAATGACAGGGAATTAATTCTAGGAATCCTTCACTTTATGCTTGCATCTTCGAAGTTTAGTTCTTGGATAGGAAGAATTCGTGTTCTGCACATAGATGAGTTTCCTCTTTATATCTGAAAATTTCCTGAATTATAAATTAGGAATAATTTATATACTTATTTCATATTTATTAATTTTCATAAACTAGAAATTTTATAAAAAAGCTATTGGTTTCAAGATGGATTTTCTGTACTTATCCTGTTCGATGAATACATTGAACAATGAAAATTATTGTTGTTAAATGATAAATTAATTTATGAATTGATAAATCAGAATTTCCTAGATATCTTCTTAATGTATTCAGTATTTCCAAAAATATTTTCAGCCGATCATCATAATGAATAAAACATTACAAGTGTGTGTTCCTTTCTAAATATGTAGATAATTTTTTAGTACCTACTCATCAATATTCGAAAAATTTGAAAAAAAAATCGAAACGGTGTAACGAAATATTTGCATAATATGATTTTCTTCACATTATTTTTTCAGCGAAGTATTTATCTCAATACGCATTAAACTTTACACGGGAAGGGTTTTTGTGATTTCTCTTGCTTAATTTCCAAATAAGCTCAATAAGAAAGTCGGTCTGCAAACGAATACTACCCCCCGAACGAAAGGAAATTAGTTTAAGTTTAAATGGTTATTCTTTCTTACAAAGTTAGTTACACTCGCCATTGTATGTAACCCTAAAAAGATAAAACATAATAAAATAGTTAATTCTTATTGTGCATTCTAGTCGAATACAACCTTCGGTTGTATGTTTTAATAAAATTAAATAAGTAATTCTTGTGTAGAAATAAAGTTGGTTTCTGGAACAGCCGAAAAGGATTTTATGTGCCAATGTAAGATTCTCTACATAATGAAATTATAATAATATCAGTGTATTAGTATAGATTATATTTGATTTTGAAGTAGAGAATTGTTAATAACTTTTACAAATAAACTACTATCTATTCGTATACATTATCATTATATGATTATACTCAGGTTTCGGAATAAATAATGAAAAAAAACAAATTGTTACATTTTTATTTTTTGATAGAAACTCAGAGCCGTTGACATTGATTTAAGAATAAACAATTTTTCAGCAAAATTTGCAGCAACATAAAATACTACTATCAAAGCAGTATTCTCGAGAAACTTACATAAAATTGAATAGCAAACACTAAAGTTGTGTCCTACTTTAGTTACTATAAACTAAACATTACTAAGATTGATGGTGCCTATTCACAAATTTAAAAAAGTAAAAATTACAATTTAACTACCATTCCTCCTTTCATCATTTTTACCCCGAGGCGAAGCTAAAGAGGTTATAGTCTCACGACAAAAAGTTGGTAACTGGCCCGATTTTAAAAATTCCAACAGATATCGATAAAACACACATGATTTCATTAGGGAATTTGAATTCCCAATTTTTACCAACGAAGAATAAAAAAATATAGCGTTTTTAACCCGAGGTGAAGCTAAATTCTCACTACAAAAAGTTGGGATCTGGTCCGATTTTAAAAATTCCAACAGATATCGATAAAACACAACATATGATTTCAAGAGAAGAGTTTTGTTCCCATTTTTTTTCCCTATGAAAAATAAAAAATTATAGCGTTTTTTAGATAGGCATTACGACATGCGCATGCTCCAAGGTCGATATGTACGAAGTCCTACAAAACATGCGTCGAAGTGCTCTGTGTGCCACGGTAACCAAGCGACGTTGATAGCTTAAGATTGATTCTGCGTCTGTGTCTGCTTCCCATCCATAGAGATAACTTATCAATTTGATTCATAATTTGCAGCAAAATGAGCCGGGATAGAATATTCAAATTCGACAGTCAAACAATGAATTTTTTTGCTAAATTTTCACGGATTTTATTCGTAATATCGACTTATTAATACATTTATTGCAATTTTCCTTCATTTCATTCGTAATATCGACTTTCATTGTTATTTTTATTAATTTATATAATAGGTACATCCAAAAAATATTGACGACATGCACATGCGCCGAGGGGTTTTATCATTCCTAGTGCTACGCAGTAAGGTGTCCTTCATTTTTTTCATTTAATTCCTCTCAAACGTTGTTAATTTATTTATTGTTTCTGCTATTACATAATATATAGCGAAATGAGGTTCATTAAAACCAGGTGTCCCACACGAAATCCGTCTTTTTTTATTATTTAAAATTATATATTATATAAAATTGGACAATATTCACTTTGTCGTTTGCGGAAAGTCATGAGACAAGTTAAGAATTTTTTCGAGTAACGTGAGATTAAGGATGAAAAAAACAATGAAAGGGAACACGATATAATCATATTCCATGAAATTCAATTCGCTTTGAAATTTAATTCCAAGATTGGTTAATTTGTATTTCATTAGAAAACTTTTCTTGATTCTCGAAATGAAATTTTTTATATTGAGTTAATCAATTTAGCGATAAGGGGGTACTTCTTCATCTGTATTATTTAACAATAATGAGTTATCGATTAATTCGAACTGGAGCGATAATTTGAAAGAAATTTCGATATTTGTAATGTATATTTGTACATATTTCGTTAAAACAAATTAAGATGAATTTTCCTAGTGTAGAACTAGTCTATACAGTGCTCCAGTTATTCAATTTTAACCAAGTTTTTTGTTTGATGTTTCCACATAGTATATTAGTTATTTCATATATTGTTTAATTTCGGTTTGTGTTTAAAATGCATTAATATTGAAAGTTTATTTATCTTGAACGTTCACATTTATTTTGTATATTTCTTTATTGTACTTAAACTTGCTATTGAAACATAATTCAAGGACACAATCGAAATGTGGGTAATATTATTGATTGATATACAAATAGAGTGTATTATACACATTCTTATGAAGCAAATGTAATTCTTGTCAGAAAGATAACTTTGTCTATTTTGCATTATGCTGCACAAAATATTATAGGAAACCATTTTCCAAACTCTCAATGTACTGGAATCTGCCACTAATTCACAAGTCGTAAAATATTACGAGCACAAAAATCTCATAAATGATAACTAATACGACTTCGTTAGTTGACGTTCAACACGTGAGTCATCTATGTCACATATCTCTCACGAGTGTTATCGAGAATCATTAGTAGTTGCACTAAATAGTTCCAGGGTCTTCTACCGAGTTTGGCACAAGCCGCTGCTATAGAAGTTTGAATCTTTGTTTTCCGAACAACTATGCGGTTTGATCGAAAGCTTTCTCCATGAAAAGTAACTACTTTTTAAGTCGATGGTGCAAGATGGCAGCGCTTACTACAAATACCAGTATTCCTCTATTGTCGATTTTGTGATGAACGTTTTTGGAACGAGACCTTACAGCAGGTTTGCAGGAGATAGGGATTCTGCTGCGCGATCGAACTGAAAAAAATGTGAGACTAACAGCGTAAGAAAAACATGCAACAGAAGTGCAACGCGCATGCGTCATTCTTTCTTTATCTTTCTTCTTCTGCCACGACATATACATGAAATTCTTGTCTAAGCACGTGGTGTATACTCACATTATAAATTCATTTTGCTCGTAAATAAACACGTTTATTGTCATATAGTTTGTAAATCATCAATGCGATATTATTATTATATTAATAATTAATTATATTATAATGTCAAATCCGAAGAAACTTCGTTCATACCTTTTAGTCGTATTTTATCCCATAAAATACATACTATTGCAGTGTATCGAGGGAAAGCATTTAGGTACGGAATTATTTTTTTCATCCGTTTTAGACCTCCTAGACCACGATTTTCGAAACAGTTTTCATGTCTGATATATAAATATATATATATATATATATATATATATATATCGTGTCGATCATTTGAGCTTAAAAATCAATGCTGCACTACGTTTATTTAGACGATGTCTTTTGCGATTCTTGGCCACCATGGCGGAAGACTCGTTGCTCCACTTCTTGAATAATTTGAATGGCATACATCCAAGTATCCAAGTCACAATGGAAGTGGAAAAACGATGGGTCTCTGCCATTCCTCGAGTCATGGTCAAAAAAACTTCCATCCCAAGCTTATCCTATTCGGTCTATCGTAAACCCACCCATACAAAACCGTTATCTGAACGCCCAGTCTCACACCATCCTTTCTCAACTTAACTCTGTAGTTATTCCCTAATCTACCGTTCCATTCGACTATCTGACGACGAACACCGTGAATCAGAACTCAATCTCTAAAACATATATTATTACGGAACGGTTACAACACATATCAATATCAACATGCAAGAGCATACGCAAACACACAAACATCACCCACATCTACCACCTTCCAATCCCACTGAAAACAAGAATCTACACCTAAATTATTTCTTCCTTACATCAAAGGAGTAACAGATAAGATCGCAAGATCTCTCAAAAACACAAATATCAAAACAATATTCACTACTCAACAAAAACTCTCCATCTGGTCAGATCCGTCAAGGATAAAATTCCTAACGAAAATCACGGTGTTTTTATGAGATTCCCTGTTCCAATTGTCCTCGTTCTTATATAGGACAAACGAACCGACGAATTCAGGTTCCGTGCCAAAGAACATTCCCTTTCGGTAAGACACTCAGATATCGCCAACGCCTTTCCCAACATCACACCCAAACAGGCCACATTATCGAATTCCCCAATACAAGAACTATTGCTCCCGTCCGATCTTTCAAATCACGAATTTTCCGTGAAGCTGTAGAAATAGAAAAACGTCCAAATTCTTTGAACACCAGACATGACAGTCACAGACTCCCATCAGCATGGAAACCACTTCTCAGTGGCCGCCATGTTACACCCAATCAGAGTGCATCCCGCACTGATGAGCGTGAGTACCCGCCCCCCACCCCTATAAATACGGTCATTCGACGGTCGGCCCGTCAATTGACTCTGAAGAGTAAGCAGGTTGAGACTTCAGAGTTGACAGGAAGCAGTACGGTTAGAGGAGTAGGCAGGTTGAGACCACGCAATCGTATTGTGTCCGAGTCCCCCTAATTCGAGACGTGGAGGAGGCAGACAGAGGCCACGAGTCTGAATTATTTCCCCTCAAATTCTCCTGAAGATGGCTTCGCAAAAGGAGCCGAAACGTCGAGATTTTTCAAATCTTTCACGCGGTTCATTCCGTGAACATAGTTTTTCATATATATATATATATATATATATATATATATATATATATATATATATATATATATATATATATATATATTTATATATATATATATATATATATATACAGGGTGGCCCACCCCATTCGACTCCAAAATTATTTTTAAATATAAAGGATGATCCAAAAAAAGATGCATATCAAAGTTATATTTTTTCTGATGGAACACCCTATATTTTTCATATTTTTAGATACTATAGACCAAATGAAGGTAAGTTACTGTTATATTCCCTATACCTAAAACTGACCGTTTCAGAGATATTTTGATAAATTAAAAATACAGACCATAATTAAACAATTGTTTACACCCTGTAAAATGTAACGAGCTGCTCGTAACTGAATTCACTGCTTAGCTGAAAGGTTAAAGTTAACTTCCACATAAAAGTTTTATTTCAATATTGTACAGAGTGGTGAAAAAAATTGCATCAAAGTTTGGGCACATTTTTTATGGAATAATTTCTTAAAATTAAATGGAACATCCTGTATACGATGACATATTTTGACGTAGAATTAGATTCCCTTTAAAACTATATCAGAGTTCCCTATGCCTATCTCTTATGATTTTTATGCAAAAGACGTTTTTATATTCTACTTATGAGTAATTTCTTTATCTTAAAAATGGAACATCCTGTATTGCAATGAAAAAGTAAAAACATTTTTGAACTCATTTTATTGAAAAATTAACAATTGTTCTTTCAAAAAATGCTCAAAGGGGTGCCTATTATTTTCGATGCATAAGCGAAATATTTCTTGAAATGAGTGCTGAACCCTTAATAATATGCATGTTTTGCTGTATGGAACGAAACGCTCTTCTTATTCGAAATTTGAGTTTATACTTGTGCCTGCAATTTGCTTGAGATACACCGTATTCGCGAAAATTTGATCTCGTTCTTTTAGCGAATCTACGTGTTCCTTAATAAACATATTTTAAAAATGCTCTTCAATAACAATACAGGATGTTCCACTTTAAGATAAAGTGTAGGGGAAATGGAAAAGGCTGAAAGTGCCAAAAAATAAAAAATTGATTTTTTGCATGGAATGTGTTGCAAGCTACATCGCCAATAACCTAGAGAAGGTTGAAAGTGCCAGAAAAATTCCTGTCAGTGGAAAAGGCTGAAAGTGCCATCCGCCATGATGAATGTACCTTTCCATTGCATTGGATTTTTTCAAACCACTATGAACATTTATCCTCTACGTGCAATGAGCACTGGACTTTCAGCCTTTTAACTAACAAGATATGGCAATAAAATCGTTTCCCAAAAAAAGATATGATTGCACTTTCAGCTTTTCACGTTCAAAATCAAGTTATATATGTACAACAAAAAAAACAACTCTTGAAAAACAAATAAAAATATATTTTGTATTTCTAATTAAAATTATAGAGTTTCAAAGAATACAGTATAAGTTTTATGAAGTTTTAATTGAATACTGAAAATTTTACTTTGTGGCACTGTCAGCCTTTTCTATTTCCATTACACAATTACTCATAAGTAGAATATAAGAACGTCTTTTGTATAAAAAACATAACAGATAGGTAAAGGGAACCCTGATATAGTTTTAAAGGGAATCTACATAATTCTGCGTTAAAATATGTCATCGTATACAGGATGTTTCATTTAACTTCAAGAAGTTATTCCATAAAAAATGTGCCCAAACTTTGATGCAATTTTTTTCACCACTCTGTACAATATTGAAATAAAACTTTTATTTTATTAAATATTAACTTTTAATGGAAGTTAACTTTAACCTTTCAGCTAAGCAGTGAATTCAGTTACGAGCAGCTCGTTACATGTTACAGGGTGTAAACAATTGTTTAATTATGGTCTGTATTTTTTAATTTATCAGAATAACTCAGAAACGGTCAGTTTTAGGTATAAGGAATATAACAGTAATTTACCTTTATTTGGTCTATAGTATCTGAAAATATAAAAAATATAGGGTGTTCCATAAGAAAAAATATAACTTTGATATTTACCTTTTTTTGCGTTACCCTGTATATTTCAAAATAATTTTGGAATATGCTCCTCATGGAACTAAAAATGACTGTGTTAAATTTTTTTCCCACTCTTTTCATTTCTCATAGAAACACCGAGGCGAATGGGGTGGGCCACCCTGTATATATATATATATATATATATATATATATGGAAAACAGAATTCTTCGTGTTAACGACACACGTTCGTGGCAATAAAATGAAGTGAACTAGGACATTTATTTGAAACTAATCAAACAAACCTCCTAGCGGAGCTGGTTATAAGAGTTCACGAAGCATCGAAATATCAACATCTACCTACCCCAGACGGTAATTGTTCGAAATGTTAATTTGTTTATCACAATCGATGGAAATTGATAGACAGACTGTTTCGCCCTTATCGGGGCTCATCAGTATCATCCATCCACCGGGAGTGATAACCAAACCAACATTTCAAACGGTCATACATATTTCTTCTAGTAACTCCATGACATATAAATATGACACAGCGCCACCAGTCGAAAACAATTGAACCACATCTTTCAGAATAGAAGAAAACATTTCGGCAACGAAACTCTTACGTCCTGACACCCGAAGGTGGTTACTATAATCGCTAAGCAAGAGTAAAGTTGATACATCCATTTTGATGTAATTCAACATTCACCCGCCGCAAGTAACAAGCGCTCCAATTTCATACCTTTTACAGGTAGCAATGAATGGAAAACAGAATTCTTCGTGTTGACGACACACGTTCGTGGCAATAAAATGAAGTGAACTAGGACATTTATTTGAAACTAATCAAACAAACCTCCTAGCGGAGCTGGTTATAAGAGTTCACGAAGCATCGAAATATCAACATCTACTCCAGACGGTAATTGTTCGAAATGTTAATTTGTTTATCACAATCGATGGAAATTGATAGACAGACTGTTTCGCCCTTATCGGGGCTCATCAGTATCATCCATCCACCGGGAGTGATAACCAAACCAACATTTCAAACGGTCATACATATTTCTTCTAGTAACTCCATGACATATAAATATGACACAGCGCCACCAGTCGGAAACAATTGAACCACATCTTTCAGAATAAAAGAAAACATTTCGGCAACGAAACTCTTACGTCCTGACACCCGAAGGTGGTTACTATAATCGCTAAGCAAGAGTAAAGTTGATACATCCATTTTGATGTAATTCAACATTCACTCCGCCCGCAAGTAACAAGCGCTCCAATTTATATACCTTTTACAGGTAGCAATGAATGGAAAACAGAATTCGTCGTGTTAACGACCCACGTTCGTGGCAATAAAATGAAGTGAACTAGGACATTTATTTGAGACTAATCATACAATCCTCCTAGCGTAGCTGGTTATAAGAGTTCACGAAGCATCGAAATATCAACATCTACCCCAGACGGTAATTGTTCGAAATGTTAATTTGTTTATCACAATCGATGGAAATTGATAGACAGACTGTTTCGCCCTTATCGGGGAGGTTTGTTTGATTAGTTTCAAATAAATGTCCTAGTTCACTTCATATATATATATATATATATATATAATATATATATATATATATATATATATATATATATATATATATATATATATATATATATATATATATATATATATTTATATATTCCCGGTACATATTGGCATTTCCTGCGGCTCTCATCAATTAAAATGAGCTGAAATTTGGTATCTGGGATTGTTTTCTTTGCAGAACGAAACTATCAAAATTTGGTTGAATTTTTCCAACCATAGACCATTTTTACGTAGATATTTCTTTTTGCGTGGTTTTTGAAAAATTGCCGAACTCCACAGCTTCTGCAGATTGAGTAAGAGGGTTGATGTTTGGTACGTATGTTGAGTTTATGTGGACTTAAAAAATCCTTTTTTGGTTTCAACTCTTTTCCCAACGGCGCTGCATTTTTTCCGTTCGAATTGCATCTCGATCTGCCATCAGTACGCGATGTACTTCGCGAATATTTTTCACAATAGAGACTTGAAATCTAGTATATGGATTATTTTGATGTTGAGGTTCGTTCCTTCGTTAGTTTCAACTTTTTTCTTCAACCACGATGCACTTCATAATTTTTTATTTTTCAATTCGGTTTGCTATTTAAGCGTGATTTCTCAAAATATAATTCAATCCGTTAGAATCGCGCGAAAAATACGACCTTAGTGATGGAGCTCTGCTGCTCGCACCTTTTTTATTATACATATTGATTATCTCCTAAATTCGGCTAGAAACAAAATTGCGAGTGTCTCTGACGACGGCACTCTAATAACATCCGCCTTCAACAAGAGGCTTGTCAATGGACCTACATCTATACATCAACAAGTTGAGCGAGTCCATAAATAGCGACCCTAAAACCATTTCGAACTGTTAGTGGCTTCTTATGCCATATCTAAGCGACAGCGCTGGGCTTAGTGTACCCCGTCGCGGAATACTGTGCATCGGTGTGGATCAACAGCCCACACACCAAACTTGTTGAAGCCCAACTCAATCAAGCTATGCGTATCATATCAGCCACAATCAAGGCCACGCCCACTCATTGGCTACCCACACTGAGCCACATAGCTCCTCCACAAATTCGCCGAGAACATGCTCTGGTCAGGGAGTATGAAAAAATTAACGCCGATCCTATGCTCCGCTCCCACGTTGGAATAACCGGCAGAAGCATAAATAGGCTACGCTCACGAAAACCCCCTCTGAAAACGGCAGAAACTCTTATTGAAGAAAACTTCAACATAAATGAGCGGTGGAAAGAAGACTGGGAGAAGAAGGCCACGCCTGCCAACTGGGATATGCCATGCGTTACAAGCAGGCCAGAAGGTTTCGATCAACCAAGACGAATCTGGACAGCACTTAATAGAATAAGGACGAATTGCGGCCGGTGCTCCGACTCACTTTTCAGGTGGGGAAAAATACTTTCCCCAAATTGTGACTGCGGCGCTGAAAGACAAACTATCAAACACCTGGTAGAGGACTGTCCAATTAGTTCCTACAGTGGCAACCCATCCGACTTCCTGATTGCGACAAGATAGTCAATAGAATATATTTGTAATCTTAGTGTTTGTTTGTGAAATTTTCGTTTTTGTTATTTTTGTTATATATACTTACCTGTGATGTAGCCATACGCTAAATTAATAAATATGCCATATCTAATATACAAGCACCAGGTTCTGAAAGAAAAAGTTTCCTCATCGATCCTCACTCATTATTAAAAAACAAAATTACTAAGCGAACCAATAAAATGCATCGTTTAAGAATCACCCTTTATTTCAATTTATATTGACTTTGATACATTCCCATCATTGCAAAGCCATTTGCATACAAGATAAATTATCTATTTCGCCCTAAGAACCTGTTTACGCAAAAACAACTAGTGCTGTTTTATAAAGGTCAAGTTCATCCAGCTTTAAAATAGAGCTTGGAGCTCTATACCAAAGCACTTCTTGCGCCCACTTCATCCATTTAAAAATAAAGAGCATTGGCGATAATAGACAACCTGTCATTTACCGCTCAGCTAAACTTACTAGAACATTGGAGGAAGGTTGCCGACTTCAGTTTCATTCACAGATATGTATCCATTGCCTCCTTTATTCTACCAGGAGCACAATTCACTCGTCATACAAGGTATGCAATTAATTTAGACCATTCTACCGAAAACAGACAGAACTCTCAGAAGACGTTTCTGAACCGAATCGCAAACCTCAGAAACGCGCAACCCTCAGAAGTGATTCCGTTTTAATACGACAACGATTTACATGCAGCATGAGCCTCCATTTTTTGGAATAATCTTGGGGAACTTGAGAAGCGTTTGCCTTTCCCGATAGTTTTCCAGAAAAAAAATACCTACTGATACGTAAGACTTTCATATTCTCATCAATTTGAGCTGAATACCAATGCACGTCTCTTGAGCCATCCCGATATAAAATAGTTTGGCATTTAAAAAAATTGTTTTAAATTCAGTCAATATTCTAGAAAATGTAATCGGAGCAAGCTTCTGTTTCCTTACATCATGTAAGGAAATAAGAAATAGTATTAGTATAATTATTTCGCTTTCAACAATGGATGAACCCAAAAACTCGGATTTTTACTTTGAGCTTTGCTTTCTTGCGACTAAGAAGTAGCGCTAATAGTAAACTTTTTGGTCTTCCCTCCAATTTTTTCATTTCGCACAATTTTATAGTCGCTATAAATTATTTTATATGAAAAACTAAAACTATATTTCGAGAATTTATGGCGAGCTATATATGGTAATGATATAGCTTCGTGTGAAAATGCCCTTAGAATCGACAAAACCTTGATGATAGTTTTAGAAGCCGAATCAGAAAATTTAACATATTATTGGAATGTTAGTTCGAATTTTAGAACTGTGCACCTACCTACCAGAACTGAAGAGTTGTTCTCACTTCCTGTATTAAACACCAACATATCGATTAAATGCATATTTTTTCAGCAATCATTACAGACACATATTTGTCATTGATTATAATACCTGAATACGAGTATTTTTAAATATTTTATTTTATCTACTATATTTGAAACATTCCTACAAGATAACACGGTAGTTTTGATTATACTATCTTGATTAGAATAGGAAATAAGGGCAATTTTCTTTTAATTATATCATCAAACAAAAGTTTATTTTCATATATCAAATACTAAACAGAAAATTATCCTCATATATATGAAGATTGTCCTTAAGTATCACGATGAAAGTTCCATTTCCAAAAGGTACTTAAGATGTGAATAGCTATACCTTTAACAGTAAGACTCCCCCATATTTCGTTGAAAGTTTTATTGCCTTTGAGATCAGCAAAAACTATATAAATACTTGAATTTCTCTTTATTTTATTCATGAGCCTGAGGGGAAACCTCGACGAACTCAGATTTTTCGTCAA
>JARQZK010001795.1:0-22944 GCA_030704885.1 Cynegetis impunctata | reverse complement strand
AATAATAACAATTTTGAATGTTAAGATTAGACTGAATAGCACGTAATAAATAACAAAGAATAGCCACATCCGAAAAAAATTTTAACAAGACAAAGCAGTCTTTGTCTATTCAAATTTTTTCAAATCAATAAATGTCAAAGAAATTTCAATTTTTTCAAAAGTTTTGAATAACTACGATTGTCGTAGTGAAACGTCAACTTTTTAATAAAATCGAGTTTTTTAAGATTCAACCAGCCTGTTATTGCTAATAATTATCAAGAGATTATATATATATATATATATATATATATATATATATATATTTGCCAAATATGATTGCTTTCTCTATAGCTTAGAAAGAATCTATTATAGATCATGAAAACTTCTTGCATTCTTAGATACAAGTCTCTCATCTTCAATAAACTATTAAAAATCATGTATAACCTTTATTGAATGCCGTTGTAAGAAGTAGAAACCGAATATATTTTTTTTAATATCATAATACTGTGATAAATATGTTGATATATCAGTGATACTTAGACCAAGTATATTTAATCACCTAATACTTTATTCAATTCCAGGTTCTCATAAACGTCTTAAATGTGATTACAATTGGAAAAAAGGCTATCGATTTTGGAATTGAGTTTCAAAGAAAAATGCTTCCAATAGAATTTGCAAACAGGAGAACCCAAAGAAAAATAATGCTTCACATAAAACTCCTAAAAATTGTTTTCTATACCGATTTAGTTTGTGCTACAATTGCGGCTGGTTTGTTTGCTACAGATGATTATTACAATGCAAACGAAGTTCATATCATCAATGTTACCAAGGAGATTACATGGATGAAATTTGGCAAAATATACTCAATTATTTTCAGACTGTCTTGCTTTTCCTATACTTTGCTGACACTTTCCAATGTTTTCTCTTCCAGCTATATTGGATTTCACACAAAATTTCAAATAATGATCATCGAAGATTTCATCGAACAACTCTGTGACAGTAGTTGTAGCGAAGAAGAAAATCAATATTACGACAAATTAACTCAAAAGTTCATCACACAGAGGTTGAAAATTTGCATTATGTTACACCAGTTTGTGTACAGGTAAGAACATACAGAATAGACTTATGGCTTCAGAATAAGACATAATTTTGAGAAGAACCATTTAATACTCGAAAATGAGAAATACTCTTCCGAGAAGTTCGTTCTGATACCTTCACAATTGTTGCTAGCTCAGCAGTAAACGACAAGTTTTTATACTTTTAGTCTTCAATATAAAATAATCCGACAAATGCCATTTTATTTAGATTTGCCTCATAGGTAATCGTTTAAGACTTTCGGTATATATATGAAAGTAATTCAACAAAAGATTATTAAATTTTGAATCATTGGCGATAATTACCATTCTTTTGTTAGCACTAAGATCCCTACATTTCGATCTAGAAGACACTTAATTGTCACTTACAACCGTTGATGGCGCAAAGGTGAGCACATAAATTCAAACTTATCAATTCAACTCTGTTTACAGAATTCTCATGAGATCTATAACTATAGGTAATAGTCACTATGAAACCAATGAAAAATCCTATTCTCAACTTCAATCAAAATTCCTGAAATACTGAAAAAGTGCTGATTAATTGTCAGTTATCTTGAGTTATTTGATGAAAATCATTTACAAAATAAATTGTTCTAATCATATTAGGTAGGTATATAGATATTGAGTGAGGCGTGACCAATAGAGCTCCGCCGTATTTTCCCCTAATTTTTCCGATTGAAACTGAAAACCATAAACAAATCATTTTTATATAAAATAGCGGCGATAGGAGCAGAAATTATTCAAAAACCGAATAGGTCGCATTTTCAACATCAACTTAATTGACTTCATAATTTTTGAACTTGTTAAATTTGGAGGGACTGTAGAGATACAAAAAGCTTGAATACTCACAACATAGCATGAAATTTCTACATGAAAAAATAGAACTCAATTTGAAGGAACTGTCGAGGTCGCTTACAATGCCGACATTTTTCGAAAATAATAATATTATATATATATATATATATATATATATATATATATATATATATATTATATATATATATATATATATATATATATATATATATATATAATATATATATATATATATATATATATTATATATATATATATATATATATATATATATATATATATTAAATATATATATATATATATTATATATAATATATATATATATATATATATATATATATATATATATATATATATATATATATATGAATCTGGACATTTGGGCGCGGCCGATTGGGCGCAGGTACGTTTGGGCGGGTATATTTGGGCGCCAGTAACGAATATTTATTTTCAAAAAATTATTTTTGATAATACAATACATTATATAACTGTTTCGAATATTTTAAAATTTAAAAATATTGATTTGTGAATTAATTATGAGAATTCTAAAATTCAAAGTTAATCTAAAGACTGAATTTGAATTATTAGAAACAACAAATAATCTTTTGAAAAATCTATGATATTTTAATATTATCACTGAAATTTGAATGAACTTACATATTAAGAAAAGGTTAACCGATAAATGAGGATAATTTAGTGTATATATAGGTAAGTGTCTATCTTAATCTAAAGACTGAATATGGATCATTAGAAACAACAAATAATCTTTTGAAGGATTAAGAGAAGGAATTAACAGATAAATGAGGTATATTTTAGGTAAATAATCTTATAAGAAATTAGATGTCTTTAATGACCATTTTAAGTACCGCCTATTTTTGTAATTATAAATACTGATGATTGAATCAGTTTTAATCAGTTTATTTTATGATCAGTTTTTAAAATGGAGTTAGTTTCGAAACGTGGTAAACCTTTGTATAGTAGCAATGGCTACTGCTATGTCTTTGAAAAGCTACATTTTGTGAAATAATCAGTTTTTTAATTTCTGTAATGGGCCTGTATCACTGAAGAATTCTTCGTGTTATCGATACACGTTCGTGGTAATAAAATGAAGTACTAGGACATTTATTTGAAACTAATAAAACAAACCTCCTAGCGGAGCTGGTTATACGAGTTCACGAAACATCGAAATGCCTCCATATACCTTGGACGGTCTATGCTAGAAACACGAAGAATTCTGTTTTATATTCATTTGCTGCCTGTATAAAGGATAAAATCGGAGCGCTGTTACTGGCGGTGTGTAAATGTTGCATTACATCGATTTGATGTGGCAACTTTACTCTTGCTTAGCGAATATAGTAACCACCTTCGGGTGTCAGGACGTACGAGTTCTCGTTGCCGAAATGTTTTCATCTATCTGTAAGATGTGGTTCATTTGTTTCCGACTGGTGGCGCTGTGTCATATTTATATGCCATTAAGTCACTAGAAGGAAAATATAAGACCGTTGGAAATATTTGGTTGGTTATCACTTTCGATGGATAGATGATACTGATGAGACCCAAATAAGGGCGAAACAGACTGTCTATCATTTCTATTGATTGTGATAGACAACTTAATGTTTCTAACATACACCGTCCAAGGTATATGGAGGCATTTCGATGTTTCGTGAACTCGTATAACCAGCTCCGCTAGGAGGTTTGTTTGATTAGTTTCAAATAAATGTCCTAGTACACTTCATTTTATTACCTCGAACGTGTATCGATAACACGAAGAATTCTGTTATATATATATATATATATATATATATATATATATATATATATATATATATATATATATATTATATATATATATATATATATATATATATATTTTATATATATATATATATATATATATATATATATATATATATATATATATTTATATATATATATATATATGAATCTGGACAGTTGGGCGCGGCCGATTGGGCGCAGGTACGTTTGGGCGGGTATATTTGGGCGCCAGTAACGAATATTTATTTTCAAAAAATTATTTTTGATAATACAATACATTATATAACTGTTTCGAATATTTTAAAATTTAAAAATATTGATTTGTGAATTAATTATGAGAATTCTAAAATTCAAAGTTAATCTAAAGACTGAATTTGAATTATTAGAAACAACAAATAATCTTTTGAAAAATCTATGATATTTTAATATTATCACTGAAATTTGAATGAACTTACATATTAAGAAAGGTTAACCGATAAATGAGGATAATTTAGTGTATATATAGGTAAGTGTCTATCTTAATCTAAAGACTGAATATGGATCATTAGAAACAACAAATAATCTTTTGAAGGATTAAGAGAAGGAATTAACAGATAAATGAGGTATATTTTAGGTAAATAATCTTATAAGAAATTAGATGTCTTTAATGACCATTTTAAGTACCGCCTATTTTTGTAATTATAAATACTGATGATTGAATCAGTTTTAATCAGTTTATTTTATGATCAGTTTTTAAAATGGAGTTAGTTTCGAAACGTGGTAAACCTTTGTATAGTAGCAATGGCTACTGCTATGTCTTTGAAAAGCTACATTTTGTGAAATAATCAGTTTTTTAATTTCTGTAATGGGCCTGTATCACTGAAGAATTCTTCGTGTTATCGATACACGTTCGTGGTAATAAAATGAAGTACTAGGACATTTATTTGAAACTAATAAAACAAACCTCCTAGCGGAGCTGGTTATACGAGTTCACGAAACATCGAAATGCCTCCATATACCTTGGACGGTCTATGCTAGAAACACGAAGAATTCTGTTTTATATTCATTTGCTGCCTGTATAAAGGATAAAATCGGAGCGCTGTTACTGGCGGTGTGTAAATGTTGCATTACATCGATTTGATGTGGCAACTTTACTCTTGCTTAGCGAATATAGTAACCACCTTCGGGTGTCAGGACGTACGAGTTCTCGTTGCCGAAATGTTTTCATCTATCTGTAAGATGTGGTTCATTTGTTTCCGACTGGTGGCGCTGTGTCATATTTATATGCCATTAAGTCACTAGAAGGAAAATATAAGACCGTTGGAAATATTTGGTTGGTTATCACTTTCGATGGATAGATGATACTGATGAGACCCAAATAAGGGCGAAACAGACTGTCTATCATTTCTATTGATTGTGATAGACAACTTAATGTTTCTAACATACACCGTCCAAGGTATATGGAGGCATTTCGATGTTTCGTGAACTCGTATAACCAGCTCCGCTAGGAGGTTTGTTTGATTAGTTTCAAATAAATGTCCTAGTACACTTCATTTTATTACCTCGAACGTGTATCGATAACACGAAGAATTCTGTTATATATATATATATATATATATATATATATATATATATATATATATATATATATATATATATAATATATATATATATAATATATATATATATATATATATATATATTTATATATATAGGTATATATATATATATATATATATATATATACATATATATATATATATGTGTGTAGATATATAGATATATATATATATATATATATATATATATATATATATATATAAATATAAAATCTCCAAAAGCTCAAAAATCGTGTTGCAAGAGTTATGAAACATTTAAAAACCACTACCGCCCCTGATCGTTGACTTTCGGTAAAGTGCAATAACCGAGAAAAATTCAACTAGAAATTGCATTCAATTGAGATTCCTCATCCTTCGTTCTCTAAATGTTACAGAAAGTAAGAAACGTAACTCTGTTTCAGTGAACCGAAAAAGTATGTGGCGATATGCTACAATGCAATTTTTCTACTCGTTATTGGTACCCTGTTTCTAGGTGGAGGAATACTGGTTCAAGTCTTCAGTGTAAGTATCATGAATTATATTTTTGTTTTTGTTTCATTTAAATCTAAACTTATATTAACGAAAATGTAGAAATAGTCCTTGAAAGTAGCATTGTGGCTAGCGAAAAAACAAAACATTTACAATATTTGTACTCAGTATTGACGTCTGAAGAAATTATATGGAATATATCTATATATTTCACACATTGAATTTTTTTTCTCATAATTTTTTTATGCTACATACCTTTTCTACGCCAAATATATCATATTTTCAATAAACAATCATATTTCCATTCTTAACATATCATATTGCAATCTCCTCCCTGTAACTCCTATAATATTATGTTTGAATGACTTATACATAGATAGGTAGGTACATATTACATGTATTTTTTCTAAAGATTTTTAGAGCTGTGAACATAGTGTTGCACTCCTAATCCTGAGGTACTGGGTTCAATTAGTAACATACAACACTTCGAAATGGCTTTGAATAGCTTCAAGGTGTTTATTAAACGGTTATTCTTAAGAAACATATAGTTACATTATGAAAAGGCCTAAATTTTTCATAAATCTAAATTCTAACTAGACCATTGTCAATTTGTTATAGGTATTTTCTTTGATTTCTTTTTCTTTTTTTTTTGTAAAGGTACTTTTAACCCGCTAAATGTATATTAGTATTGGAAAGGTTTTGTTTGGATGTTTGTATCTGTGTAAGCCCCTAATTTGGAAATAAATAGATAAATAAATAGCAATGAGAGAGTATTGAAGAAGTTTCAAAACCGAAGAAATCTCAAAAAAAAGACAACCAAGTTTCATGAATATAATACTGAACAAAGCCTTAATACAGGCAAATTCATAAATCAGCGACCACTGCCGCAAAAAAAAATAATGAAACATAGTTGACTATTTTGACTTCATGTTCATAAATACGACGTAATTTCGATATTTCAAAAATTTGAAGTCACCAAATATATGACGAAACTATATTTTGTTGATGAACTCGGGTTTCATATATCACTAGCCTGTTGGCAAATAGAAGATAAATAAGTATTTATATATATATATATATATATATATATATATATATATATATATATATATATATATATATATATATATATATATATATATATATATATATATATATATATATATATATATATATTTATGTACATATAAATGTAAGTTCAAGGAACTTTTGTGCAAAAGAAAATACATAAATAGCTTTTTCTGCACGAGAGTGAACAAAAATTTTAAATTTCATAAAATGATTCAGAGAAATTTATTTGATAACATTTTCATCGATACAACAAAGCTTCTCCCATTAGTGCATATGAAGGAAGAATGCACACATGCAGTTTATGGAAAATTCTAACAATTTTCTTTTCGAAAGAAATTGCTATTGAATACAATTGAGATATGATTTTGATCACCTCATCTTGCTTCATTCTTCAAATGCTTGCTTAGTGATGAAGCTTTAGAGTGAAATCGAAATCAACTTGTAGTTATAATCGAAATGGTTATTTTCATATATCTCATGAATAATCTAATTTTTTTATAGGATATAGCGATAGAATCGTCTTTTGCGGCATATTTTTTCCTTACTGCTTCTAGTTTTCTAAGCTGCAGTCTATATATATTCGGTGGCCAAACACTCAAAGATGAGGTATGTTTTTAAACTTATCATCGTTAAATGAGACGTTTTAAAATATAAATGAAAAACAATTTACTTTGTTTTTTATCTCTATTTTCATTGAAATGTTTCATAGTAGTAGTACTACATTTTCAAGCGAATCTTACCTCAAAACGTCTGAGATGAATCGCTCATTACGTCAAGACATTGATTGTTCAATTGGGACACAAGATAATTCTTAAAACGAAGAATAATTTATATAAAAATTTAAAAAATCTAACCGTTGATATTAAAATAGCGCGTTGTTTCACGTGTTTACTTTGTACTCTAAAATTAGAAAATGTATGTTTAGACATGATATAATTAATGTTTATTATAGTCTGAGGAACTACGCTCAAAATTATTGAATTTGCCCTGGTACAACATGAATAAAGAAAACAAACAGATGCTTTGGATATTCTTGATGAGAACAGATAGTTTCATTTCCTTTGATACTGATGTGATACAGGTTGATTATCTGCTACTCGCACGGGTAAGTATGAAAAAAAATTATTGAACTAGTATTACTGTTATGGCTAATGATGTGTAGCAGTGGAGGCTGGTGAAGGAGGTCTCTAGGACTTGCCCTCCCAAGAATTCTAGAAATAATCGTATTTTTTAAATTTTAACACATAAATATATAATCATATATAATTTTGAACTAGTTACTATAAATCTCAAACAATGTTCTGAAAATTTAAAAAAATTTAAACAAATCCATAGGTACATACCGTAATTTACGAAACTATACCAGTATTTCAATCCAACTGCAACGAACATTACATTTCCTCGATAAGCACGGGGGTTTGAGCCACGAGTCCACATATCCCTCAATAATGGTAAGGCGAGATGACGTAATCCTGGATCGGCGGAGATGACTGCTACGTACTCAACGTGTCTGGGCCGCATGAAGATTACCTGTTGTGTTGGCGGATGGTGGTGAGGGTTGTATTGTTTTTTTCTTTCGCCGATTTTATAAACATATTGAGGGTGCGTGAGTTGAAAAAAAATTGTTTTTAGCAAAATAAGCTTGTGGGAAAAAGTGTACTTAGAAGATAAGAGAAAGTCAACTATGAAATATCGAATATTAACAACCCAGAATTTGGAAAAAATATCGAGAAAGATTGGAATGATATGAAGGATAAAAAACATATAATTGAGAAGGAAGTAATTGGTCCAACACGTACAAACAAGAAAATAAAATGGATGACTGAAGAAATATTAAAAATGATGGATAAACGGAGAACATACAAGAATAGATATACGAATGTGTACGAAACAACACAACACAAACAAATAGAAAAGAAAATAAAGGAAGCAAAAAAAGAATACTGGATGGCCAAGAAATGTTCTGAGATTGAAGAGTTACAACAGTATCACGATCATTCTGCAATTCATAAAAAAGTTAAAGAAATGGCAGGCCAGGGAAGAAAGAACATCCCAAACAGAATAGTTGGACACGACAAAAAACCCATATTAGATGAAAGAGAACTGAAAGACCATTGGATAAATTATATTCGACATTTATTTTCTACTCAAGATCCACGTCACTTTAGCAGTGAAGAAGATTCAGAGAAGGCACCAGATATTTTAGCTTCGGAGGTTGAAAGAGCGCTCAAAACCTGCAAAACCGAGAAGGCTGCTGGGCCGGATGGAATCCACATTGAGACTTTGAAACCCTTGAATGAGCAGAATACAAAGGTTCTGGCTAAGCTTCTAAATCAAATATACAAGAGCGGAAATATCCCGCGCGACTGGTTAAAGTCCGACTTCATTCCCAAACCGAAGAAAGCAAATGCACATACATGTTGAGATTTCAGACTAATTAGCCTAATGAGTGATGCATTAAAAATTCTTTTGAAAATCATACACAAACGGATATTCAAAAAATGCGGAATAGATCTAGATGACACACAATTCGGCTTTAGAGAGGGAACGGGCACGAGGAAAGCACTGTTCAGCATATATGTACTGTTACAGAAATGTCCAGATCAACGAAAAGAGGCTTTCATCTGTTTTATCGACTACGAGAAGGCGTTCGACAGAGCCGAACACACAACCCTGTATAACATCTTAAAAGAAAAGAGTCTCGATAATAACGACAACCAGTTCCTGAAAAATTTATGCTGGGACCTAACAGCAGCCATCAGGGTCGAATTGGACAGAACAGATGATTTACCCATTCATAGGGGAGTGCGACAGGGATGTGTTTCATCGTCCTTACTATTTAATATATATTCTGGCAACAGGCTGAACCTCTACAGGGTATGGAATACGGCATTAAAATAAACGGACATCTGATTAACAACTTACGTTTTGCAGATGATACCGCCATCATAGCCGATAGCTCAGAAGGACTCTAACAATTATTAAATTGAATCGACAGAGTAGGAGAGACCCTGGGATTTAGAATTAATATAAAGAAGACAAAAGTAATGGCCGTCACTAGAAGAAACAATCCAGCACCAGATATATAAATATATATATATATATATATATATATATATATATATATATATATATATATATATATATATATATATAATATATATATATATATATATAGGTATATATAATATATATATATATATATATATATATATATATATATATATATATATATATATATATAAATGGACTACCGATCGAAAAAGTAACCAAGTTCAAGTATTTAGGTACCTGGATAACATCTGAACTGAATCCTAGTACAGAACTGAATCCTAGTACAGAAATCGAATCGAATCGAATCGAATCGAATCGAATCGAATCGAATCGAATCGAATCGAATCGAATCGAATCGAATCGAATCGAATCGAATCGAAGCGAATCGAATCGAATCGAATCGAATCGAATCGAATCGAATCGAATCGAATCGAATCGAATCGAATCGAATCGAATCGAATCGAATCGAATCGAATCGAATCGAATCAAAACAAATCAAATCAAATCAAATCAAATCAAAGCAAAGCAAAGCAAAGCAAAGCAAAGCAAATCAAATCAAATCAAATCAAATCAAATATGCTTTATTGTCTTAAAATAATACATTTTATTGGCAAAGCGAAAAAAATAAATAGTAACTAAATAATGTGAAACATAAAAATAAACACACATCAATCAAAAAATATACAAACTAAACAATGTAATACCTAAAAATAAAAATCACACCACATTTCCATAAAAAAATATATACAAACTTTACAATAAATCTTCCTCAATCGAAGCTGATGCCTGTGCTATTCAATTTGGTCATATCTATCAATCAGTGCTCAGAAAAGTATTCCTCTATAGAGTAATAAGGTCTATCAAGAAAATGAGATTTTGTTCGTTCACGAAAATTGGCCAAGAAAGTTATAAATTTCAATTCCTCTGGAAGGTGATTGTAAATTTTCTTAGCATTGTAAATGATGGACTTTTTTGTTAGTTCAGAGGAAGGAATAGGGAGGTGAACATGATGTCCCGATGTTACTATTCCGTTTTGCTGTACGGATCTGAATTCTGGACCCTAAAGGCCGAAACACTAAGGCGGCTGAAAGCATACGAATTGTGGGTGTATATAAGTTTCCCTGGACAGACCACATCAGTAATGAAGAAGTTCTGAGAAGGAAAGGTAAGGACAGAGACTTAGTTGTCGATATAAAGAAGAGAAAAACCGTGTACTTGGTACGTGTAATCCGGAATGATAGAATGAAGTTGCTGAAAATAATAATGGAAGGCAAATTAGAAGGCAGGCGAGGTATAGGAAGACGCCAACATTTGTGGTTGAAAAGCATAAAAAACTGGACCGGATTAGACTCACATTCCTTATTCCGAGCTGCTCAAAACCGGACCTATTTCGCCGAGATTGTTGCCAACCTTCACGAAGGTGAAGACAGAGCCAAGAGAAGAAAAAAAGATAATGGACGTCTGACTCAGTTTTGAATTTGATGAAAACATTTACAACAAGACTCCGTGGTTGTGTGGATGTAATGAAAGTTATGCATTTTTCTGTTTTGTTTGTTCAATATTTGGAGGCGATGAAAATTGGATAGAGGTAGGAGTTCGTTATCTCAAACATTTGGTAGACAAGATTAAAAAACATGAAAATTCTCCAAAGCATTAAAACAGTCTTGTAAGTTTTCAGCTCTTGAAAAATTGAATATTGCGTCTTGTTTAAGTGAGATTCATGCAGATTAGATAAATATTTGAAAGTTATATAATAAGGGCATTTAATTTTTCCGAAAAAAAAACGAAAAAACACGTTGCTAGTGAATATTTCAACAAGAAGCATGAGTGTTGGTGGCAACAAAAATCCTAGTCCAAGAGGATTTTTGCACCTGCACGAATGCATTTTGTTAAAAAACTATTGATTCAGATAAATTGTAAAATCCCTTGAAGATATTCTAATGGCTAAAGATTTAGCCTAAAATGAAAAACAGATCTATCCAGATGTTTCATATTTCAATATTTGAATTGAAACACTAACATGTATATCCCAATATTATTTTTGCGCCCACCCTGAAGACAAACTCACGAGCCGCCACTGATGTGTAGGTAACATACAATTTCTGTTACGAGTAAAATTTTCCCGAAAATAGTCGGACATTGATAAAAATACCATTGAGAATTTCCTCTCCTAAAGTATTATTCAAGAAACGACGCAGTTTGTCTTATGTTATCGAGTGAATAGAAATATATTTAGTGAGCTATGTTATTAAATATGACATTTTTATTCTTACTAGTCTTAAACAGTCGACTGAATTTTCATAATCAAGTTTGAAGAAAACGTGAAATATTCCACAGAATGAATTAGGTAACGCACCTTTCCCTAAATTCATTAAAAAAAATTTATTTCGAATTCACAAAACTGGTTAAAATAAAATCTCAAATACCAAGAACTGAGATGTTGGTTGTATTCATATTAATTGGAAGCGGTTTTAACACTTAGATAATGAACTTTTCTATTTCAGATGCTCAAAGGACTCTACAGTTTATCAACCCTTATTTCAGAAACAATGAGAAGAAAGAATAAATAACTCTTCTTCATATGCCTAATTAACCCAAGAAATCTATTCAAACACATTGTATCATTATTGTCAGTCACATAATTGTGTCATTTTGATAATTTGATTTTATGTTGAATCTTCTGCACTATCACCATTAAAATATCATTGTAACACCATATCTATTAAATTAATATGCATCAAGCTAATAGATTATTTATGAAAATTTCCTTAATTAATTTTAAACATCACTCACAGAATTAAATTATTAACATGTTTGAGAAATGAAACCCTGAGTTCAACTATTTTCACATATAATAAAACAACAACAGTTGCACAACACGTTTTGCTGACACTACATTTCTTCAGCTGCGAATTTCAAACTAAAACTAAAATATCTAATATAAGGTTTGCAAAGTACGATTATAAATTTGGGAAATCCATTCTAGTATTCTAAGAATTAACTAAGTACCTTTATTCATTGAGAGCGTTGAGAAGGAGGGAGCTGTTCACATCCAATTGATTGATAAGTATCTTCTAATTGAGGTAAGCTTGTTGGTAAGTTTCAAAAAATTTTTTTGTTATTTCTAATTCTGATAGTTTTCATCTGATATCTCTAAAAATCTTACGAAATTCGGTATATTTCATTTCTTACATCCAATTTTGATTAATTTCAGAAAATCAAGAGAATGTGAAAATTAAGAAATATCTCCTTTAGTATCAGTATCATCATCGGCAGTCTATTCAGCTTTTCCCGTAAAGCATCCTCTTTTACATAATTATGTTTCAATTTTACCAATTAGTGTCTATCATTAACTCTAGTTGACATATCCATGATGTTTGAGAGTATTTGAATTTTCTATTTAATTCCTAATAAAAATGCTCTCGTTAACAAATCATTATTAAAGTTAATTTTTTCAATATTTCTGTTATCAACGTTGCAATAATTTCAGAAAAATAATAAAAATAAAACTGCATATATTTTACTAAAATCTGTTAATCTTCAACATAGTGATTTTATTGTGTTTCAAAATATCGGGCTCTTCATAATCAACATTTTTCAATACTTGAACTGAGAAAACTTTAGAGGGCCATTCCCTCAGAGTAATTAATAGATATATAAAACATATTCAGAAGGGGCAAAAAGTTGACATCTCTCTGTTGGTTTTCAGAATTCATATATTTGTTAACCTGAAGAGATTCTCAGTAGTTGATTGTGTGAAAAATGTTCGGATTTTTTTGAATCAGATGACTTTCACACTTTGAATTTATTTTATGTTTGTATTCTTCATCATACGTTTATTCGTATGATTTTCCTGAATGAGCATCCTACCTTATGATTATAATTGCTCTTTTGTTCTAGTTTTTGCAAACTTCTCTTTCTAAGATCAATATAAAATTTTTGAAAAATTCCAAACCCAGTATAAAGGAGTTTGATAGTCTCTTGATTCAAACATCTCATACTTTCATTCACAATTAGATCTATTGCACTCATAATATATTTTCAAAAAAATCAACCACTGCAAATCTACTATTACATATAAGATTTCAAAGAACCCTGTCAATGAACAATATATATTTGAATTCTTGGGGACTTTCAAATTTTTTCAATACGTCTATAAATTCTGAGCGAATGGTCATTTTGAGATACATTTATTTATAAATATTTAAATCTGTTTTAATACATATCAAGCCGAGTATTCAGACTTGCTTTCTAGCAGTCAGCGGGTCTAGGTTTCAAACCCGTGGGTCGACTGATCTGTCATTAGTTTTTCTCATGGCATAGGTGATTCACTACTTGCTAACTTTCGAAAGCGAATGCTGAGCCAGTATTCATCTTTGATGGTAACCTCAACTCCATTCTTCCATACATCATCCGATGTCAGCCATCCTTGATGCACTTGTACATACAAGTATATCATCTTCGAATCTTCCTGAAGGAGGAATTAAGCGTATAGCCTCTCCTTTCTCCTAATTTTCAGTATTTTTCATTTACTCATTCATTCATCCATCTATCCGTCCGTCCATCCATCCAAAAATGCCAGCCAGGACCTAAATAGTTTATATTGGTTAGATATTCAAAAGTTTAAACACGGTTGAATCTAGAAAGCTTATCAGTCAGCTACAATTAATTATAATTATATGCTTTCTAATGCTAGGGGTATTTCAATGGAACCTTGATTCGCAATTCTTATAATCCTAGAAGTCCTTTCGACGGTGTCTGCCTTAAGGAATACACCTTGTGCAGGTCTTGACGTGATGTCCATTGAGCTGATAAAGCCTATAATCGCTGGCATTGCTGACTATATTGGATATTTGATTGATTTCTTCATTAGTGCCGGGAAATTTCCATCTTCATTGAAAACATCAATGATTGTGCCCATTCTTGAGAAAGTTAATAAGGATGATATGATCAGATTATGTGAATTCAATGATGATTTATTCAGAACTGACTTCAAATATCAGGGGTTGCTATTCATATGTTTAAAACAAAATCAGAAGTACCTTGGAAATATTCTCGTTTCCGTAATATCTATTTTACAATTTCATGTATATTTCTCTTACATATTCATATTCATTCAAATAGAGTGATAATTGAATTATTTCATGAATTTTGGTATAAATCAATTCTTAGAATTGTTAAATTTCACTGGGTTATGACATAGTTAGTTTTATCTTTTCATATTTTGGTAATTTGAAAAATAACATTAAAAATAATTTTTTTCAACTTGTTTCATATAAGTAGAGAATCTTACCTTTTACCACTTATCAACCTTGACTTTCCCTCAAAATTATCAAGCATAACTCTCCAATCAATCCTCTCGCCACCCATCAATCTTAACTTTCCTGAAAATTCCCAATCAGAACTCTCCAATCATCCCTCCCAGCATGTATCTCGTAATATTTTTGAAGCGTACGAAATGTTTGAAGTCGTTGATAATGAAATGGCTTGAATAAAATCACTAAACTAGGTAATGTTAATTTTTCTCAAATGGTATTAATAATAGTTACATTTTTTCAAAGTATAATTAAGCTATAAAACAATGTTAATTTTCTGAAATTATTAAAACAAGATATTAAAACAAAAGGAACAGCTAGTGTTTCAACAGGACTTTTTGGTGCCTTTGCACCAAGAAGTCCTATTGCGAGGATTGATTTACAGGTCCTCTTTGATTCCATTCAAGATCCAATTAAATTGCTCACGGATAAATCTAAAATAGCTTTCAAACTTCTCAAAAGATAAAGGGCAAACATTTTCAGCTGTTTTGGTCCTAGACTGCCCATCGTTACAAAGATTTCAAATACTACTGAGAAATATAACGTTCCCTAGGAAAACAGAAATGTGCAGCTTGATAAAAAATGCTATTTTACGTTAGAATTATAAAGCAGCTTTACTGGGGACAGTCTGCGGAAATCCGAGTCAGAAGAGATCTCTTGACGCAGGAATTTAACATCGCTAAAGGAGTCCGACAGGGATGCTCTTTAACATCTACGTGGAGAAGATCTTCCAAACAGCTCTGGACGGCGTGGTAACTGGGATGAACATAAACGGCAAACCAATCAACAACATTCGATATGCAGATGATACTGCAATCCTGGCTAATAATCTAGAGGATCTACAGGACATACTGAATAGAGTCACCCAGGTAGGAGAGCAGTTTGGACTGAGCATTAACATCACAAAAATTAAAATGATGATCATCAGCAGACAAGAATTTGATAACGGTAATCTTACAATCAACGGTGAAGCAATTGAAAGAGTATCCAAATTTAAATACCTGGGAGCTACCCTCAATGAGAAGTGGGATTGTGATGAGGAGGTAAAAATACGAATCGGAATTGCAAAAACCACGTATCTGAAAATGAAAAATATACTTCTCCAGAGAACATTACCGGTTTGCCTTCGATTGCGAGTTATCAAGTGCTATATATGGCCCATCTTGTTGTACGGAGTAGAAACATGGTCACTCAAGGTCAGAATACTGAAACGAATAGAGGCATTCGAAATGTTGACACTACGAAGAACGCTTCGGATCTCCTGGAGAGAATTCATGTCAAACGACGATGTCTTGCTGAGAGCTGGGGTAGAGAGAGAACTCCTGAATATAGTAAAACAACGAGAAACGTCTTATCTGGGCCACATACTTAGGGGTAGCCGCTATTTTATACCGAAACTCATTATCCAGGGCAAAATTGAGGGGAGACGCGGGCCGGGACGTAAACAACATTCCTGGCTCCGTAATATCAGAGAATGGTGTGGGATACCGGATGCGGGATCGATATTTCGACATGCAGAGAACAATACACTTGTCATTCAATAGTGGATAGGGGTCCCCTACGTGCAGACATGCATAACGGACGAGAAGAAGAAGAAGAAGTACAAACGCTGGCTAGGAAAAAACGCCTTTATCACTTGGTGAAACATGATTAAATACTGATATTAAAAACAAAAGATTTGTTTATTTGGAATCATTATTAATCATATTCCCTGTAGAGAGTGAAATACGTTGGTAATAATTATATGGCTATGAATCATCTATGGAAATTATTCACGGTGGATGGCACATTAGACGTTTCTGGTGAACCATATAACGGATCACTTTGAAAATTCAATGTAGAGCATAATCGAACATTCTCAACCCAACTAAAATATTTTTGGTAATGCGGTGTTGCCACTTTGATTTTTCAAATGGAACAGCCTGTATATAATATTATTTTTGAAATCTTCAATAATTTCCCAACAACTTTTTATGATATATCCCTATACCTATCTGTTTTCTTCGGAAATCTAGACCTCAAAAAGCTCTGATATCTTTGAATTAAGATATACTATGATATCGAAATTTTGGTTGGAGTTTGATGATACTTGGAAGCTTAATACACTTCAGCCTTATCTCCGTTACTTCGATACCTACAGAGTTATTTCGTTTGCTTGAAAAAGTGACTGAAAGTTGATTATTTCAAATAGAATATCCTCTTCATTATTGAAAATTCGGAAAGCTGCTAGAATTCCTTTTTTATCTATGTTAATCATACCTATACCTAACTAGTCAAGTTTCTGACTTATGAGTACCTACTTATTTGTGAAAATGTTCCTTGAACATGGTATCCCCATTCGGTATTTGCTAAGCATTTCATAATTACTATTTGACAGTCACGTTGTGACAATCTACTGATAATATGAACATTTTCGTCACTTCAGAAGTTGCAAATACCTTCAGAAATGATGGAACAAAACTATTCAAATGAAGTTCTTATGAATTTTTTTTCTTATTTTCAGACAGTGTGATAAAATTATCAGCAGGACATTTAGAAAGTTCAATGAAATTTATCCGAATCTACCGCCAATGAACCTCAAGAAATTCATACGAATTCAGAACAATTTCAAAACGTTTAGATCAACTAATATCATCAGTCTTGGTTTTTATATATGATACTCTGTGTACTATTCCAATACCTTTTGTTAGCAGACCGAGCGATCGTAATGGCCAAACATCCCCCCAGAAACATATTAAGTATACCTATGAGTATAAACGCAAGAAATTGATTCGCACATGTAAGCGCGAGAGGTTATCCATATCTATATATCTCCCTTCTATACTTAATTTCTACTTAAGCCTGCTCAATGTTTGAGTATACGTACTTTTGTCTTTAGTGTATAGTGTTCGTCTAAAATAGTTATTATGTTTCAAAAAATAACATGTCACAGTTACTGAACTGTGTTTTTAGTGAAAAATCTGATGTAGATTTAATATTGTTTGAGGAAGAGACTAAACACAAAAGTACGTATACTCAAGCATAGAGCAGGTTAAAGTAGACAGTGAATATAGTAGGGAGATCGACGCGCATAGATTATCACTCAGGCGCTTAAACGGGACACTTAATGTGTGTCTGGGTTGATCTTTGGCGCTTGCGATCGATCTGACTGCTTACAGATGGTATTGAAATAGTACCCTGAATATCATATATAAAAATCAAGACTGAGAATATAGGACCTTTGAAGCGTCTGGCAAAGACCTCCGCCGACGAAAGTGTCTGGCAGTAATAATAACTAACTTTAAATGTATTCTTCAAAACATATATAATTATAATCCCTGAGAATTTAAGAAAAGTAAGTTGAGTTTTTTCCACCTTTAGCATCTCATACTTGGAAATTGGCTGTCAGACCAAACTAGCACTAAAAAACATTACGATGGTATGCACTAAAAAACAATACGAACACTACTTCATCCCACACATATTATTGCTGAGAGTTTCGTTCTGCCTTGAAAACAATACCAGATGCCAATTTTCAGCTCATTTATTGGATGAGGGCCGATGGAGATGTAAATATGTAATGGGGATATATATATATATATATATATATATATATATATATATATATATATATATATATATAGGGGAGAATAGGGAAAAACAGGATATTCAATACTATATGCTTCAAAAAACTACAACTACGCCATTCAAGTCAACAGTTCTCTACATTTAGTTTCTCTATCAGTTATCCTCTTTAGTAAGGCTTATTCATGTTTGGACATTTCAAGAATAACAAAGAAAATGATACATTTTTGTTCGAATGAAAAAATATCCTGTTTTTACCTCCCAGTCGGGTAAAACGGGATGGTATTTTTTTAGCAAAAATATTTTGAAAAGAAAAGATCATTAAGAGTAACAGTAAATTGAAAAAAAAACATTCATACTAAGAAAAAATTAACAACACCCATATTTATGGCAACAAAGTTTAACAAATACTTTCTATCCGCAAAAATCACAAAAATAATCGTCATCGTCATCATTTTACACTCCAGCGCAAGCTTCGTGAGCCCAACGTTGACAGTGCTGACACATTACCCAACAGTCATCTGTTTTTGATGCTCCGTTACTAAGGTAATAATATATATATATATATATATATATATATATTTGAGTAGAGCTCAGTACAATAAATACAAGAAACATCATTGCTATCTTCGTTCTCGTCCTCTAAACTTTCATCTTCAGCTATTTTTTTCTTTTTTCCTTATTTGTAGCTGCTTAGTATCAGATTTTTCCTTTTTTTTTCTTGGGGTTGCACCACTCTTTCATTTTCTTTCAAGTTTAGTTTGGGCTTTTTGATATTCTTAGCCGTGACAGATATCTCAAGTTCTTCTTTATAGGGAGTAGAAGTTAGCACAGCCATTTTACCCCTCCTTTTATCGTTGACATTAACTTTTCTTTCAACATGAGTAAGTGGAACTAAATCTTAAGGTCTTACCACAAATTTATTGATGGTGTGTGAACAAGAGGGAGTTTGAGTTGCATAAAAATTGCTACAAGAAATAGATGCAGGGCTAATACTCAATTGTTCCTGTGAGCTGTCGATATTGTTTTTATCTCGGCTTAATTGATTTTTCACTCCAATTTGGGACTGTGGAATTAACGATAAAATAGGTCTTTGTAGCATAGGAGGTGCTTTTGGTGGAGACTGCCTATTCTGTTCTTCAAGTTGAGTATTTCAATGATTGTCCATTGACCTATTTGTAGTTTCAGCTGGCTCAAACATCCAGTCTGGAAGAACCTCTGAATTTAGGGGTTCGATGCCGGTTTTTCTAAACCCATTTACAGCTGTTTGAATGCTGGCAGCTTTCATATATGCGTTTCCGAAAAGCTTGCCTGTTTGGGATAGAGTAACTAGTCGTCCTGGATGTTGTTGCGTCCATTTCTGAACCTCTGATGTATAATATGTGCTGAGTAGTGACATAAAACTGACATCTAGCGGTTGGAGCTGATGTGTTGTATGAGGAGGAAAACATAGCATTACAACACTGTTATCCCTAGCTTTCTCTATAACTTCTAAATTCTTACTATGAGTCGTATGCTCATCCAAAAGTGAAAGGAAAGGATGTTCCTTGGAGGGCTTTGAAAATTCAATGAATTGATTCAACCAACTCGAAAAAAAAAATTTTTGCATCCATCCTGATGAATGATAATAAGCTTTACTTCCAGGAGGAGCATCATCAATTAGATCTGGCTTAGCTCCAGATCTAGGAAAAACGAATCTAGGCGGCATAAATAGACCAGTAGCACTCATGCAAATTTCGACAGTAACAAGACAGTTCAGCTGAAGATAGATAGCCAACTTGTTTTTTTCCTCGAAGTGATAGGCATTTTGATTTAATTTTCGGTAGAGTCATTATACCAGTCTCGTCAACGTTATGAATGCGTTCAGGTGGTATCTCATATTTCTGAATCACTTCAGAAAGCAACGAAAAATATTTTTGCACGGAAGGTCTGTTGAACCCCATGGCTCTCGCAAGTGAAGTTGGCTCAGGGGTGCGAAGTTTAATGATCGGATGTCTTTTCAGAAAACAATATAACTATGCTTTACCGGCCATTTTTTATTTTTGTTGAATTGATTAGCTAAGCCGTTGCAGTTAACTAATTGAAAAGCCAAACTTCTAAGGCCGCTCAGAGTAAAACCAAATAGACGTGATTCGATGGACAAAATGTGTTGAATCAACTCTTCCTTTTATTCCACAGAGACAACCGGTTTATGACGCCCTAATCCTTTTTTTCCTGAACGCTGTCGTTCGAGAGTTCCTCTTTTAATTTTTTTGAATCTTGCTTCTATGGTTGTTCGAGGCACCCCAAATTATTTTGATGCCTTTAAATAACTTTTAGTACTTCCTTCAAAGCCTGCTTCATACTTTCCTCATTCCAAGACTGCCGATCGGTTTTTCTTGTATATTTTCCCATTGTATTATATAGCTGCAAAACAAATGAAGAATTGATTACTTGCGTGGTTGAACAAAACGGGATAGTATCTGGTTTTACCCGACAGCTTGATATCCTATTTTGCCCGACTGTATAATTTAAAATATTTTTCAAAATATTCTTAATAAAAAAACAAGTTTGACATCCTTAACTGCAACACGATGAAGACAAATGATAATACAATCATGAAAAATACTCACCTTCTGTTCTTTCACTGTCTGCAACAAATGATTGTTACTTAACACAGAGTCTTTAAAGTTTAACCCTACTTTGTTTAACGGTCGCTGTAGCATTGCACAGAACAATACCAGGTCAAGACAAAAATATGCTACTCATAAAGAGATGTCATTTAAAGCGACTTAGGCTAATATCTGCTAGTTGGCGCTGCTTAACGATAAGCCGGTATCGATTTTTACCCCACTATCCTGTTTTGGCCAACTTTCCCCTATATATATATATATATATATTATATATATATATATATATATATATATATATATATATATATATATATATAAATTTATATATATATATAAATATATATATATATATATATATATATATATATATATATATATATATATATATATATATATATATATATATATATATATATATATATATATATATATATATATATATATTATTATTATTATTATTATTACTCATAAGTTGAATCAGTTGAAAATCTCGAAAAGGAAACATTCTTCTAATAAAAAAATGATAGTTTTGAGAGGGAAGTCCACTTATGCTAAAAACTCTTCTATTTACTTCACCCTTGTGGGGGGAAGGGGTCAACTTTGAAATTTTAAGTGGGAACTGTTTTTTATTGCAGATTTGTGTTCGACTGCAAAAAAAAATTTTGTACGGATATACGAATCGCCACAGATGGCTCTATAATCGAATTTGAATTTTCCGTCTGAACGACCTTAACTAATCATTCAAATGAATTTCTGACGTTTCTTGGAAGAGTCAAAATGTTTTTGCCAGCATAGACTAAGTTAGTCTATGGTTATCAGTAGTCCGATGCATGTACGTACTGTCATTGAGCATTTTGAATATCGGTTCTGGCTGTGTTTGAATACTTATCATTCAAATGGATATATTGAATCAATTAACTGAAAGAGAGAAAATCGAAAAGGTTCTTGTTTATTGGGAATAAAATACTCGACCTTAATCTCAATGGTCGATGGATCGGCAGAGCTGGTCTTGTAAACCGGCAGCCAGATTCCGAGCTGATCTTAGCCCTATATATATATATATATATATATATATATATATATATATATATATATATATATATATATATATATATATATATATATAATACAATACATAATGTAGGAATATGACATATTATCTACTAATGTCGATAAGTCGACTGAGCAAAATTGAAATATTTTGTAATATTTCCTATACACTGTTGCAAGTTCACGAAAACTTGATGATTATATATTGAATACCTCTCAAACTCGGTAACTTCTCATAAATATTTGGTTCATCATTTAATTTTGTGGTTGATTTCCGAAGCATTGTTAAGTAGGAATGCATCCAAATTCAACTTCTTATTCTGATCTTGTAAACTTTCACTTCAAAAGAAACTTCTTATATATGCCAGAAAGTATTCATAAATTAAATTATGCATTACCTATGGAAGCTTCACTTCTACTTCGAAACGGAGTATTAATTTTGTATTAAATCTATTATTCAACCAAATGAGTCTTTCGTTTATTTTGTGTAATTCAATTATATGATTAATGTCTTTTGGTCAAAGTTTTCTATTTCATACAATAACTC
>JARQZK010001794.1:0-23095 GCA_030704885.1 Cynegetis impunctata | reverse complement strand
AACTCATTTATTAAAAAAATTCCTCAATATTTCAACACTTTTTTTGTGTCTTCTTCAGGAAGAAACAAAGCTAAAAACAATAAAAAATAATGATAAAACACTTAAAGTAATGAACATAAAAACTAACACTACTTACAATTAGAGTTAAAATGATGATTATCATAACTATTATTGGACATATTATTGCGTGCAACTTATAGATTCTAGGACCCTTGGTCAACATTAATACTATGTGGAATGAGAGGCTCGAAATTAAGAATCGTATGCTCTCTTGAAACTTCAGATATCGGTCTCCAGATGTCAATGTTATCATTCAAAACAATGAGGTGTGGGGGACAAATGATATTGATTTTATCTTAAAATATTCGTGTAAATTACGCTCAAATTGTCTATATCTGCCCTGGAGTTGATTGTATTACTGGTCTTATGTATGTGCGCCATTTCCAAGAATAATCTCTTTTTGTAATTATTTTCACGATCTAAAACTTTAACATTTTCATAATCAAAATTGTGGTCAAAATCCTGAAAATGACACGCCAATGCACAAGATCTTTTGCCAATACGGCTGTCACTTTTGTGTTGTATAATTCTTTGTTTTAAGTTTTGTTTAGTCTGTCCTTAAAAAAACTTAAAACAAAGAATTATACAACACAAAAGTGACAGCCGTATTGGCAAAAGATCTTGTGCATTGGCGTGTCATTTTCAGGATTTTGACCACAATTTTGATTATGAAAATGTTAAAGTTTTAGATCGTGAAAATAATTACAAAAAGAGATTATTCTTGGAAATGGCGCACATACATAAGACCAGTAATACAATCAACTCCAGGGCAGATATAGACAATTTGAGCGTAATTTACACGAATATTTTAAGATAAAATCAATCATTTGTCCCCCACACCTCATTGTTTTGAATGATAACATTGACATCTGGAGACCGATATCTGAAGTTTCAAGAGAGCATACGATTCTTAATTTCGAGCCTCTCATTCCACATAGTATTAATGTTGACTACGGGTCCTAATTATAAGTTGCACGCAATAATATGTCCATTATAGTTATTAAATCATCATTTTAACTCTAATTGTAAGTAAGGTTAGTTTTTATGTTCATTACTTTATGTTTTTATCATTATTTTTGTTGTATTTTAGCTTGATTTCTCCTGAAGAAGACACAAAAAAAGTGTTGAAATATTGAGGAATTTTTTGAATAAATGAGTTTATAAACATATATTTCACTCAATAGACCGAATATTCCCGTGATTCAATCTCTATTTGGTATCAATAGGTCGTGATAATGAACTTATTAAATTATATATATATATATATTATATATATATATATATATATTATATTAATATTATATTATATATATATATATATAATATATATATATATATATTATATATTTATATATATATATATATATATATATATATATATATATATGATATATATATTTATATATATATATATATGTATATATATATATTAATATATATATATATATATATATTATATATATATATATATATATATAGTATATATATACGGGGTAGCGAGAAAGTCTGGCAACTTAGAATATTTTCTTTGAAACGATTAAACATATAATTATCAAATTTTAGGGTTATGCACAGGATTGTATTTTTCATAGTCCCTGTCAAACTTGTCAGTGTACCGCCGCCATCTTGAATTTTTTCAAAATAGTACTGTAGGTTGTGTGATATATCTTAGAAAAGCTGATTTTCCGTCCTCTTTTCAAAAATACAGAATACGTACCACATTACTAAAAATAAGGGAAACAATTTTCAAAAGACACACAATATGTAATTTTTTTAAATCAAAACTTAGAAAAATATTAATAGTTTCCTTATAACAGGAGCTCAAATTTTCGACAACCTGTGTCTTAGCAATAATACAATGTGTATTTGAAGCTTCTAATAGAATTGTTTAACATTTATGGAGAAATTGTTTGTAACTCAAGACATTTGAGAGTTTTTGAATCAGTTATATCTGTTATGAAGTGGAGTCAAGTCGGGAGATCTTACCGGCCACTTCATAACACCTCTTCAAACAATCCATCTTTAAGGGAAATTCGATGCTATACGTTTAATAGTCTTAAAAAATACCTTGTTGCCAAACTTTCTCGCTACCCTGTATATAATACAGTGCTTTTTCGAAAAATAATGAATGAATTCATTATATTTCTGAAATTGAGAATTTTTCGAAAAAATCTTCTGGCAGTCGATTTTGTTTTATACAAAGGCATTTTTGGATAAATGACCAATATTTGTGACGTATTCTTTATTGAAAAGATGACGTCATCTACAATTTTTCTAAATGGCGACATCCAATTTCGATCATGTCAATTGAAAGAGGGTGTCATTCTACGTACAGATCATCTACTTTGATCATTATCATTAAACTTAGTTATATTTAAAATAACGTTTTTTAATTTTTATCTAATCTACATACGCTAATGTAATCATATTTTTGACGATATATTTGTAGAATGACACGCTCTTTTCATTGGCATGGTCGAAATTGGGTAGTGCCATTTGAAAAAATTGTCAATGACGTCATATCTCGAATATAGATTATGTCACAAATATGGGTCGTATGTCAAAAAGTGACATTGTTCGAGACAAAATCGACATGCCATAGGATTTTAAAAATAGTTAATTTATTGGATTCTTTTCGAAAACACTGTATACCGGGTGTAAATGAGTGATGAGCCACCCCTATAACTTTTAAATGGATTCTTCGATTTTATTGAAATTTGGGTGGTTTATCTCAGACATAATTTTGAATTTTTTCACATACAAAATCAGTATAGCTGACTTCCGGTTTCACAGAAAACGATATAAAAATTAAAAATTTAAATAGAATACCCTATATATTTTCACATATTTTAATTCTAAGGCTTCAAATACATACATTCCATCTGTCAAATGTCAATTCTAGCTCCGTTTCAATTTTGTTTTTCATTTTGTTTTTTTTATCATAGATGGCTGCGACGTCGTCTAAATCATAGATAATTGATTTAAAATATCGCCCAAAGTAATAATTTTTCAAAAAATTCATTTTTGTGGAGTTTGTTAACGATTGAATTCTTTTTCGAACCAAAACTCAGTTTCTTAAATAAAAACATACATGGGCTACTCGGTATATCAAAAAGCTTCTTCAAATTCCTTTAAAATGAATAACACATCAGTTTTCTCAATTCCTAAATAACGAAGTAATTATTAAAAATCTTATTCTCATTAGTTCCCTTTGCTCCTGAGACCGACCCTGTTTACGAAATATGAAAAAAAAATTTGACAGATGGAATGTATGTATTTGAAGCCTCAGAATTAAAATATATAAAAATATACAGGATGTTCCATTTGAATTTTTAATTTTTATATCATTTTCTGTGAAACCGGAAGTTAGCCATATTGATTCTGTATGTGAAAAAACTCAAAATTATGTCTGAGATAAACCACCCAAACTTCAATAAATTCGAAGAATCCATTAAAAAGTTATAGGGGTGACCCATCACTCATTTACACCCGGTATATATATATATAGGTATATATATATTCTATATGCTATTTTCTAAAACTTTTAAGATTCATGTGCTGTATCTATTTTTTCATAGCATGCAATAAAAATATCTACATGCGTGTTAACCAAGATTCAAATAATGATCTTATTGTGACCATTCTATCAAGAAATTGGTTTCCCTGACTATATATCCAACTAATTGAATTCCTCTACAATATGTTAGAGAAATTCCCAATTTATTGTGATTTCAAACTTTGGAAGAAGTTTGAATGTAATAACACTTCCATTGTAATGAATTCAATGCAATTGCGAATATTCAGACGACACGCTCATGTGCCACGAACAATATCGTAAAGGATATTGTTGTTGCAAAAGCTATAATCAAATTGTTGAGAACTTTTGATATTCTCGGGATTGAGGGTCCACATTCATTCAAGCCTGTTACATAACAGTCTAAAACCCTTGCGAAATTAAGGGACTTTGGGAAAGAGGATATTTTAATGTAGAATTTGGTACATACATAAAAATATAATCTTAGCTTTTATGTTTACTTGATATTTAAAGTGAGTATGTACTTGGAGGATATTGGAATATAATTGAGTAGAACGTCTACACAAGATTGAATTTTCTCATATGTTTTCATATTATTTATTTCCAGTTCATACCGGAATTTCGTCAATTCTATTTGGAAAAAAGTTTACAATAAAACAAACAAATCACCCTTTATCAAAAAAAAAAAACATATGAAGCTAATGTTTTGTTTTTCCATGTATAATAATAGTATGAAAAAAAAATTGAAAAAACTCAAAAACACGCTTTTGTTGACAACCGATCTAAAATGTAGAAAATATATAATAGTTTGAAAACTGAAAAATACAGTTCAATAGTAAAGCAGACTAAAAAGTAGGAAAAAATTTACAATAAAATTAAATTGAGGATATTGAAATCAAAAAAAAATCTTCAATTGCAGAAAAGCGTGGGGTGCTTTTTGAAAAATTTCCATAATGACTCCACTTTTACCAATATCTCTCATTATCATATTATAACAATAAGTCCACGAGCTTCTCTACAATGAAAGAAATATTTTTTTAATTGCACTACTCTAATTTTATTTTATTGGAAATTGTTTTCTACTTTTTAGTTTGTTCTTCTATTACAGTTAAGTTTTTTCAAACTATTATCTATTTTCTATTGTTTAGTTCAGCTAACTTTGAAAGCGTGTACTATGTTTTTTCCAACTATTATTTATCTTTTGCGTTTATAGTTTTAAAACGTTTTCAAACACGTACTTCGTACTTCATACTACCGGGTATCGTATTGGAAAATCGTTGATCCCGAACGTCCTAATTATATATTAATAGATATAAGATTTAGTTAAGAGGAAATTATCACTTTTTATATGCTATTACAGTCTGTCAAAAAAAACTTTTTAAGTTACTTCTCAATATCTCTATATGAAAAGATGAATTTGAAATTATTCACGATAAGTGATCTATTTAATTGTATATTTCGAATAATTGAACATTTTTCCATCAAACAACGTAAAACAATTATTATCGTAAAATACAATAATTCGTAAACAAACATTATACCTACTCAAAATACAATGAAAACACAATCATCCCACGGCAAACTTTTCAAGTGGAATTTATTTTACGAAAATTGCAAAACTATGCAAACTTCTGAATTTTTAACGTATTCTATCAATTCAATATTGAATGACTATTTTGACGTTTGTCTATTCCAAATATCGCAATAGAAAGTGATGTATTACTTCATCACTTTGGAAAACAACTTAGAATTTAATCTGAATTCATTTTCATCAAAAAATTATTTTTACCTGTTCAAATGTTAATTAATTGATGAAATTTCAACAGAGGAAACTGAGGTAGTTCGCAATTATCACGAGAGCACTTATACAATGGAATGAATGTCGCCCATTCTTTAAGTTCAGCAATAAAAAACCATGAGTATTATACAGAATACGGAGTTGGTCCAATGCCAACTTCTGGCGAACCCAACAACATATAGATACAACATAATGGATGCAGTTATCCTGACCTTGTCTGTAGCCAATGTATCACCATGCTGAGCGAGTTGTACGGTAATGACCTAAATCTTGAACTTCATCTAGAAATCAGGCAGAATACAACCCTGTCGCCAACATGAATACAGATGATATAAATCATTTTGCATTCAAATTTTAATTACATAATTGAGCAATAAAAATTATAGGAATCAAAAATGAAATTATATTAATTATTGAATAAAGTATAAACTTTAAAATAAAAACACTTGGCTTATGTTTCACAATATAAAAAAATATTTAGATACTGTATTTAGCAGTAACGACAAGTCGACATGTTTCGAGTTATGAACTCATTATCAAGACTGACTACAGGAGAGTATTGCATCGTAATTTATAAAACAGACAAAAGCAAAGGTGATACCTGAAAATCAATTTGTTCGTTTACAAGGGGTAATTGACTATTATGGGCGGAACTTATTTCGAGAATTTCAAGAAGGTCAAGGAGTTTTCCTTTGTTACCTGAATGTAACAATTTGGTTTTGTTGAAATCCAGGAAGTGATTGAATTTTATACAATGTTCAGAGAAGTCAGTGGAATTTTTGTTTTGTAAAATTGACTTTTTATGTTCTTCAACGCGAATATTTATATTCCTTCCTGTCTGTCCAATATAGAAAGCAGGACATTCGTCGCAAAATATTTTGTAAATACCACTGTTTTCTCCGATGTTAGATTTTTCTTTATTATTGACCAAGAATGCCTTCAAGTTTCTTTTATTTGTACAAATTGTTTTAACGTTATTTTTCGATAGTCTGTTACAAATTTTGCTACTCAAATTAGGCACATAATTTATTGGGAAGTATTTTTGTTCTTCATTAATAGTTTGCGTGGGGTATATTCAATGCAACAGATACTTTATTCGTTTTTTCCCAATGAGCTTGTCTATAAGACTTTCATTGTAACCGTTATTGATGGCTAATAATTTAATTGTATTAACTTCAGTTTGAAAATTTGTTTCCGATAATGGAATCGTGAACGACCTATGTTTGAACGAATGAAAAGCACTGAGTTTTATTTTAATGTGTTGGTTACTATCGCTGTGAATCAAAGTATCTGTGAAGGTTGGTTTTCTATAAATGTTGAAGGTAAGAGAATTCAAATTCCTAGCAATCTGAACGTCTAAGAAATTCAAGGTACCGTTTTCGTTTTCTACTTCTTTGTAAATTGAATCGAGTTGTAGAAAGTATTTATATATTTAAGGAAATTATCTAACTGCCTATCTGTACCGGTCCAAATACAAAAAATATCATCTACATAACGCCTCCATAATGAAACTTAAGTAACTAAATAATTATCAGCATTGAAAATTTTTTCTTCTAAGTTATTCATGAAAATTTCACTCAACAAAGGCGATAACGGTGATCCCATGGGCAATCCGTCTTCTTGTTTGTATATTATATTATTAAATTTGAAATAACTCTGTTTCAAACATAAGTTTAAGGCAGACATTGTTTCGTTGACTGCTTGAGTTGTTAAATTTCGGTTCATCTCTAGATATCGCTTAACAATATTTTTAACTTCTTGAGTTGGCGTGGAAGGAAATAAGTAGATTGTGAAACATAAGCCAAGTGTTTTTATTTTAAAGTTTATACTTTATTCTTTATGATGTTTCACCAAGTGATGTGCGAGAATTCAATCTCAGTTATATTAATTATTACTTCTCTAAATCTATTTATTATTTTATGAATTGTTTTTTCTACATCCACCTCAACTTAATTTAATATCCAGCCATTTTATTTTAGAAAAGAATACTTTTTAGTGTTCCGTACCCAAAAGGTAAAAACAGAACCCTATTAATATGACTTCGCTGTTTGTCCATCCGTCAGTCTGTCCGTCTATCCGTCTGTCCGTCTGTCCGTCTGTCCGTCTGTCCGTCTGTCCGTCTGTCCGTCTATCCGTCTGTCCGTCTGTCCGTCTGTCCATCTGTCCATCTGTCCGTCCGTCAGTCTGTCACCAGGCTGTATCTCAAGAACCGCGATAGCTAGACAGTTGAAATGTTCACAAGGTATGTATTTATGTTGCCGCTATAAAAACAAAATAGAATAAATATTTAAGGGGGCTCCCATACAACTAACGCGATTTTTTTTCCCTTGTTTGCTCTATATGAACAATGAAAACAGGTATAACAATATTCAAAAAATAATCAGTTATATTTTCTTAATAATAAATAATAAAATGAAATAAATATTTAAGGGGAGCTGCTATACAAAAAACGCAATTTTTTTCCTATTTTTGCCCGATATCAACAGATGGTAACAGGTACGCACTTGAAATATTCATAAAATACCCTGTATGTATTTTTACTTTGATAATAAATAATAAAATTGAAATAAAATGAATATTCAAAGGGGGCATAGTCACTGGTACGGAACCCTTCGTGCGCGAGTTCGACTCGCACTTGACTGATTTTTTATACATTTTCACACTGAAAAGATCTCATTATTTTTACGAATTTTCAGAGTAGATATTCCTCTGATAAATAAATTAGGATAAATAAGTAAATCTGAAGTTCTACTATAGGTTATATTATTATGATAATGATTCTGTGAATAGTTGTTATTTTCGTTAAATTTGCTGGGCATCTATAATATTTATTTATCTACAACCGTGCGTAAATTATGTTTTTAATACACCCATATTAGTGCGGTAACTATTACTTTAAAGCTCAGTGCGTTAAAAATCAGTTTAACGCACTAGTGCGGTAAAAATCATTTTAACGCACTAGTGCGGTGAAAATCATTTTAACGCACTAGTGCGGTAAAAATCATTTTAACGCACTAGTGCGGTAAAAATCATTTTAACGCACTAGTGCGGTAAAAAATAATTAAACAAATTTTTGTTCAATTTTTATTGAACTGATAATTATTGGCAATTTTAAATTAACACACAAAACTTAACAACTTTGAATAATAGCACCAAAGCGACTTCTTTTCCTTGAACTTATCTTCAAAATAGGCAATTAATACATCTTCATTAATGTTATCCACTTTTTTATGGGAGCACCATTCGATTAATATATCATAGGCCTTTTCGTAGCGAATTCCGGATTTCTGTGGTAGGAAGTTCGCCGTAGCAGCTTCAGCTAGCCGTGAAATCTCCATATTTTCGAATGACATTTTGACTGACAACTTCAAACTGGCGTTGCTTTTTTTGTCGCTATGACATCCTAATTTTCATAACAATAAAAAAAGTTAAAACATTGCTGGTGACCAAGTTGGGAAATTTTAGACTATAATCAATTTGTATTTAATCAAAACGAACGGTTTTAGATAAAATAGTATAAATAACTCGCGTGGTAAAGGTTTTTAGCACACTTAAGTGAATGAAAAGACTCGCCTGCGGCTCGTTTTTCAAACTTCACTTAGCGTGTGCTTAAAACCTAGTTACCACACTTATTATGTAATATACTATTATGTACCAAGTGCGTTATATAGATCCTTACGCCCGGAGGGAAACATTTGGCCCGATGGGCGTAAGGATCTAGTAACGCACGTGGTGCATACAAGATTTTATTTTTCACGAAAAAATTATTTTATTATAGAAAAAGCGATTTTAAAATCGGTTCATTGCTCCTGTCCATTTTCCTTCTCATAGTAAGCATGTCATTTTTTGATATTTTGACGTTTTTGAAAATTTTTGTCATCATATTTAGTGAATTTCATTGCTGATTTCTTTGTGTAGTCTTATAGAAATAATGGAAATGAAAATGAATTTACTCAAGAATATCTTAGAAAATGCAGACAAAGCTGCGAATAATTCATTGCCGGAGAAATCCAGAGTCGTATACGATAAGGATTATGAAGTATTCAATCAATGAAAGTTGCTTCATTTCACCTCGTACAATTAGCGGGCGTTATAATCCATAACGCCCGCAAGTGCGGGCGTTATGGCCTAGGGCATAATGAGTGTGTCTATAGCAACCGTATCCAAGGTGAAATAAACATATAATATACAAGTGAAAAATAGAATATTTTTGAATTTCTACTAATGAGTTGAAATCTCATGATTCCAATCCACATAATATTTTGTCATCACAACTCATTATTATGACTCATTGATTAATCATAAATAAAATTATATATTTCAAAATTTTCGAAACTTTCAACAAAGAATAGTTTGATATGAAAATTGTATATATTTTGTAAAAAGAAATGTCGGTTCAAAAATATTTCTCGCCTCAATAACAATTGAACAAATCATTGATTCTTGGAGTTCTCTGTACATATTCCATTAAATGCCAAAAAAGTACCTGAATATTTCATTATACGTAAACAATCATACTAAATATAGTTTCCGTAAACAATTACATCGTTATGAAAACGAGTTCTTTGTCCTGAATTTTTTTATTGTTTATTCCGTTATTACTAGATACACATCTCATTATTTTAGAAAAAATATATAGATAGATGCAGATAATGGACATGCCCTTCATATATTATTCTGAAGTTGGTTTTTCTTAAAGCCTACTTAAACTTAAACTTCAAGCATTAAAAATAGAAACAATAAACGAAACATTCGAAATCATCAATGAAGTTGAATAGAAAATGAAGTTGAATAGAAAATGAAGTTAAACTGAAGCCTCTTAAAATTCAACTTTGTTGAAATCCAACATCAATGAAGATGAAGAAAATTGATAGCTAGTAAACTATTCATAATAATACTCTCAATAAGATTGTTACAAATAGTAGTCTTCATAAATATAGCCCTATAACATCGAACAGTTGATCACTCATCAATTTTCTCGAAACAATTTTCGCCTATATGATGAACTCGAGTGACATAAGTTGGAAAGTTCTTCAACATTTATGAAATTTTTTTAGTTGTCAGTATTGAGAAGATTGTGCTAAAATTCTCAACAATCTTCTAAACTGCTTATGAATAGAACATTGATATGGACATTTAGTGATTATATAACTCCTATGTGAATAAACCAAAAGAATCCGTGGATTTTGCTTAGTTACTGCATATTGATAAGTGAATATACCCTTGACGACGTGATATAATAGTTTTGGTGTGTCAAAATGTGAATGTTTTCATACTGACGATATTTTTTCCATTGTCAAAAAAAATTAATAATCAGGTTTGGTGAAGTTTCGTTTAATTTTTCAATATTGCAATGCAAGTTATAGTTTTGGCGGTGTTTTTTATTCATTTTCGTAATCCCATACTGTTATTTTGATTCAACGGTATTCAGATGACAATTGAAAAGTCAATGTTAACGGCCGCCGGCCGTTATAATTTTATAACGGCCGGCGGCCGTTAAGAAATCACGTGTTCAATTATTTATTTCAAAACATCATTCTGGTTACAATAACAATTATAATAAAACTAACTATTTATTTATTTGAAAAGTACCTAATTTGACAATTGCTATTATTTGAAATGTCTATCTTATTGATTAGAGATTTACCATCTATAGCAACAGTTTTTGACAAATACCCTATTCTTTTTGTTTTTAGTCATCCTCAATGTAACCAAAACTTTGGTACTGATGCTTTCAAAATCATCCACAGTCAGCTTCACATCTACAGGCACCAAAAATTCCACACATTAATACAACCTTTTCAAGCAACCATGTATGATCATTTGCCTCCAACAAAAACTTAATTACTTCTAATTCAGACAAAATTTTTGATTTCTTTGGATTGTATCCATCAGACTTTCGTCTCAAGAATAAAAATAATTTTCCAAATCTGAAAATACATTTCTGTTGGTAATACTCTAATATGGTGCAAGATTTAAAATACCTAACCTTGAAATGTCAATGTTGTCATAAACTCTCAAAGCAAGTTTCAATATTGAAATCTTCGTCCACAGCGAGTTGGGAGAATAAACCTTCGATTTTCCTTTCGCATAGGCTAATAAAACATCCTCATTAACCACCTTTACATTCTTGCTATTACGCCAATTTTCAAAATTTTCATATTCTTTTTTATACCGCTGTTGAGTTATTGCCGGCAGTAAATCAACACTCGCTGCACATGATTCTTCCAATATTTCGAAAGGAATTTCATTTTGTTCCGCAATTTCATCCATAGTCGTCGTTACAGCGAACTTGCGAACACAAAAAACTGACGTTGTTTATAAAATTGCTAAACAGTTCCATGACAACAGAGTGCACGACGTTGGGATTTTTTTTTCAGAATTACGAGGTGCGGGGTTTGTTTTTTCTTCGGAATCAAAATGTAATCTTCCAACGGGATTACGAAAAGTCTTTAACGACACACGGCCGATACGCAAATGATGGATTCGGTTAGTTATAATCCTCGGCTGCGCCTCGGATTACAATATCCAACCTCATCCATTATTTGCTACATATCGGTCTTGTTACGTTAATAACTATATATAATCGTAACGAATACCAACTCGAGCAAACGTAATAATCGTTATACTGACCCCGTCACTCGTATATTTTCTTAAAACATCACTCGAGCTGCGCTCTCGTGATGTTTCGCAAAATACGTCTCGTGACTCTGAAGTAGGTATAATCGATTATTTTCGATGCTCTTGTGATATTATAACTGATAATAATGAATACTCACTTCATTATTTGTTCCTGTTAATCAGTCACATCTGATGATATTATGAAGACAAAATCTATAGAAAGTTTTCACATCATGTATTCTTCTTTCATTAAAAAATTAAATTTATTACTTGCTTCATTTTAAACTATTCACACTTTTTTTCTAATATTTTCTCATGAAATAATTATCCACTTAATTCTTATTTTATATGATATGACATTAATTGAATAACCAATTAATTCTCAAATATCCAATATAAAATTAAATTTTGTGAAAAATAATATAAACTTCAATTCGTGAATGATGTTTCATTATTCCATACGTAGTCATATGCAGCTCATTAAAAATTTCTTTCTGTGTTCTTATGTAAAAGGCAAAATTTCTTAAATACTTACTACAGGTAGTTAAAACTACCTGATTAATGAATTTGTTGAGTTACGTTCCAAAAATAGCGCAATTGATTTTATAATGCAAACAAAAAAAAAGTTGTTTTCATCTCCATATTTCTATTCACTGTGAAAATATCCCCGAAAATATTTATTTTATATTAAGAGAAATATTGTTCGCATAAAGAAATCGTTTTTCAAGGCTGTTGTCGCAGGGTGGACCCGCCAAGCTTACTTTTCCTTAATGGAATTCTTGAATGATAATATTACTCTCTTCAGTAGAAGAGATGAGACTTTTTCGTTATTATAATGGATCATGTGCAAACTCTCTGTGCTTCCACTTAGTCAACGGAAAGTAATGTCCTGTATAAATCGCAGTCGGAATTCCAGAGTGAAAAGTTCATCCAATTTTATAAAGAAGATCCAGAGTAACAATATTCATTCACAGAAATTGAATACTGAATAGAGTTCACCTTAGAGTACAAGAAAAATTTCAACGTATCAGATGTGATATGTCATCCAAATTTCGAAATAATAAATATTTACACTCATGAAAACGATGAGAGATAACTTAACAATGTTATAGCATAGATATAAAACTTCAGAATTCGTTTTTGATTTCATCAATTTATATATTTATACTATTCTTAAAATTTCAGTTAGTCTTTGTGAAAAACGCAAAAGAATAACTGAAAAAAATCATTGAAATCTTTATCATTGATTTCGTTATTATATGCATCAGTTTATTTCTAAAAATTAATGATGTTAATGCTACTATCTTATCAGTATATACCTATATATATATATATATATATATAAATATATATATATATATATATATATATATATATATATATATATATATATATATAATTCAAGAAAGAGGAAGTCTTTGCTGACCAGTTAGGATAAAGCTAGGAGAAAACTCGTTGGGTACGCAGCATGCAGGAAGTATACTCTTATAACACTTTTTCCAATATTTCGACAATGTTTATTGTCATCATTCATCATTCATTCAGCATTCCCTGATGATGACAATAAACATTGTCGAAATATTGGAAAAAGTGTTATATGAGTATACTTCCTGCATGCTGCGTACCCAACGAGTTTTCTCCTATCTTTATATATATATATATATATATATATATATATATATATATATATATATATATATATATATATATATATATATATATATATATATATATATATATATATATATATATAGGTATATATTTATATATATATAGGTATACATATATAATTTTAAAAAATGCCAAGCCAGTGAAAGTTAGAATATAAAACTTCCTGGTGTTTCCCCAGATCATTAAACAAAATTATCAAAATGCGCTTCATATAATTAATAAGTTATTGACACAATTTTAAATGAAATATGAAGGGTCAAGTCAAGAAGAAATAACAAAATTTTCGAATTATCTTTTGTATTCGTAATAATTTAGATCTGAATATTAATATTTATGTGATCTTTCTCTTATAATTAACAGTGTGTAAATTTTTCTCAGATTTTAGTCTGTACAAATACAATTTGATGTTAATTTAGAAAATGAAGGACACCCTACTGCGTAGCACTAGGAGAAAACCCCTTGGCGCATGTGCATGTCGTCAATATTTTTTGAATGTACCTATTATATGAATTAAATAACAATGAAAGTCGATTTTACGAATGAAATGAAGGAAAATTGCAATAAATGTATTTTCGTTATCCCATACTGTTATTTTGATTTAACGGTATTCAGATGACAATTGAGAAGTCAGCGTTAACGGCCGCCGGCTGTTATAATTTTATAACGGCCGGCGGCCATTAAGAAATCACTTGTTCAAATATTTATTTCAAAACATCATTTTGGTTACAATAACAATTATAATAAAACTAACCTTTTATTTATTTGAAAAGTAATTTGACAATTGCTATTATTTGAAATGTCTATCTTATTGATTAGAGATTTACCATCTATAGCAACAGTTTTTGACAAATACCCTATTCTTTTTGTTTTTAGTCATCCTCAATGTAACCAAAACTTTGGTACTGGTGCTTTCGAAATCATCCACAGTCAGCTTCACAAGTTCTTCATGTCTACAGGCACCAAAAATTCCACACATTAATACAACCTTTTCAAGCAAATATGTATGATCATTTGCCTCCAACAAAAACTTAATTACTTCTTCTTCAGACAAAATTTTTGATTTCTTTGGGTTGTATCCATCAGACTTTCGTCTCAAGAATAAAAATAATTATCCAAATCTGAAAATACATTTCTGTTGGTAATACTCTAATATGGTGCAAGATTTAAAATAACTAACCTTGAAATGTCAATGTTGTCATGAACTCTCAAAGCAAGTTTCAACATTGAAATCTTCGTCCACAGCGAGTTGGGAGAATAAACCTTCGATTTTCCTTTCGCATAGGCTAATAAAACATCCTCATTAACCACCTTTACATTCTTGCTATTACGCCAATTTTCAAAATTTTCATATTCTTTTTTATACCGTTGTTGAGTTATTGCCGGCAGTAAATCAACACTCGCTGCACATGATTCTTCCAATATTTCAAAAGGAATTTCATTTTGTTCCTCAATTTCATCCATAGTCGTCGTTACAGCGAACTTGCGAACACAAAAAACTGACGTTGTTTATAAAATTGCCAAACAGTTCCATGACAACAGAGTGCACGACGTTGGGATTTTTTTTCAGAATTACGAGGTTCGGGGTTTGTTTTTTCTTCGGAATCAAAATGTAATCTTCCAACGGGATTACGAAAAGTCTTTAACGACACACGGCCGATACGCAAATAACGGATTCGGTTAGTTATAATCCTCGGCTGCGCCTCGGATTGCAATATCCAACCCCATCCGTTATTTGCTACATATCGGCCATGTTATGTTAATAACTATAATAAGTCGATATTACGAATAAAATCCGTGAAAATTCAGCAAAAAATTTATTGTTTGACTGTCGAATTTGAATATCCTATCCCGGCTCATTTTGCTGCAAATTATGAATCAAATTGATAAGATATCTCTATGGATGGGAAGCAGACACAGACGCAGAATCAAGCTTAAGCTATCAACGTTGCTTGGTTACCGTGGCACTCAGAGCACTTCGACGCATGTTTTGTAGGACTTCGTACATATCGACCTTGGCGCATGCGCATGTCGTAATGCCTATCTAAAAAACGCTATAATTTTTTATTCTTCGTTGGGAAAAAATTGGGAACAAAACTTCTCTGATGAAATCATATGTATTTTATCGATATCCGTTGGAATTTTTAAAATCGGACCAGATCCCAACTTTTTGTAGTGAGAATTTAGCTTCACCTCGGGGTAAAAACGCTATATTTTTTTATTCTTCGCTGGTAAAAATTGGCAATTCAAATTCCCTAATGAAATCATATGTGTTTTAACGATATCCGTTGGAATTTTTAAAATCGGGCCAGTTACCAACTTTTTGTCGTGAGACTATAACCCCTTTAGCTTCGCCTCGGGGTAAAAATGAGTAACTTCAATAGACTAATATTGAAGAAACATTGAGCAATATTATGAATCAGTCAAAGTGAAACTCTTGACTCGATTCCAATAAAACTGCCAATTTTTAGTTAATTTATAATTGCGAATAACATGCAGAAACTTCATAGTTTATTTGAACATGCTGGTTCGAGTTTTCTCTGATAATGTATTCCTTATTTATACGAAATTTATTCTCTTAAAATACTTATAGTTGTTCACATTGAACACTTCAAACTGTTTTTATTCTTTGCCTTCGCTATTAGAGATTCAAGTAATATATAGTTCAATTTCGGTGAATTTACTGCAACTTCCTTCGAAACATTTTAAATAAAACAGTGCTGAAAGCATCTCTACATTATATTCACACTGTGGATCTGGAAATATCCCTCGAAGTATTTTCTTTTATCTCTTACTCTGCATCAACTTTTATCGGCACTGAAAACAATAAATTAGAATACTGAATCTGATATATAAGTTTGAGGATAAGGAGAAGCGAGTCGTGCATACAAATAGAAAGTGTTAAAACCTTAACTTCATAAAAGGAATCAAAAAATTGACTACTATTTGACTACCATTAATTTGATTTATTATTTAATCAAATTATTTTTCTGACTATTAATTATTTTTGTATAAAATTTATTTTATATTTTTTATTTGATTTGATTATTATTAATTACTAGTTCAAAAACACTAGTCATTCATTGAGTTCTTGAGTTTTCATGTATGGTTTGAAAGTAAATAATGATTATAATAAATGGCGAAGGTGCCGGTTTATAAACTAATTCAAATACATAATTTATGTGTATATAAATTATATATAATTTCATATGAATTTCAGCTTTTTGCAATCCTGTATATAAATATCGACTACGCCAAATTTCATAATACATCTTGCGAGCAATATGCTCTAAAAAAGGTACAAAACTTTTACTTCATGTAATATACGTATAATCAATATAATCTGGTTATACATCGATAACTTGTTGCATAATTACAAAAAGTGTCAGTTTGACAGTTCAAATAATCCGGTCAAACTGACACGATTTGTAATTATGCAACAAGTTGTCGATGTTATAACCTGATTATTATCAACCAAAACGTTGCATATTGAAAAATCAAACGAAATTCCACCAAACTTGATCAGTAATTTTTTATGACATACGTCAAAAAATCGTCAACGTGAAAACATTCACATTTTGACATGAGGCGAAACACCAGAACGATTATATCACGTCGTCAAGGGTATATTCACTTATCAATACGCGATAAATATGCAAAATTCACGGACTCTATTGGCTTATTCACACATGAGTTATATAATCGATTATACTTCCAAGTCACGAGACGTATTTTGCGAAACATCACGAGAGCGCAGCTCGAGTGATGTTTTAAGAAAATACGTCGAATGATGAGGTTAGTATAACGATTATTTTCATTTGTTCGACTTGGTTTTCGTTACAATTATAATGAATAAACAACACCGCCAGAAACAACGCGTTGCATATTGAAAAATTAAACGAAACTTCACCAAACTTGATAATACATTTTTTTTGTCAAACGTCAAAAAATCGTCTATATGAAAACATTCACATTTTGAAACGAGGCGAAATACCAAAACCATTATATCACGTCGTCAAGGGTATATTCATTTATCAATACGCGGTAACTATGCAAAATTCACGGCTTCTATTAGCTTATTCACAAATGAGTTATATATAATCATGAAAATATCAAATCGAAAATTCGAAAGCTTGCGATTTAAAGTGCCTTTCTAAGCACGACAAGAATTCTCGAGCTGAAAATGATTCAGATGAATATTCTTCATAGCTCACTTCCAGGATATTTAAGTAATTTCGAAATGCGGAAAACTTCTAAATCACTCGCAATCCATTCACTAATTAATTTCGTATGGAGTCAGACGGACATACCTAACGAATAAAACAGAATGTGAAGGAGAGGTATGCTTGGGCAGATGTTCGCCCAGCAATTATGCAGAATTGAGAGATCCTCGTGAAATGCTGATAATTTCTGTTCCACCAGTAATTGATTCATGAATTTCTATGCCGTTGAGAATTCATTAATTTAGTTTCAATGAGTAAAAATTATTGTGTCACTAGCATTTTGAGGAAAATCACTATTAACATATAAAATTGTTACATAAAGTGAACAAGGAAAATTCTTCAATAATTTTAAAAAAATATCAAACAACTTTCCAAGGAAGCTGGTTATACGTATTCAGCAACGCAAAATCTGCATTCACAATCGAACGGTGAATTATAGAAATTGTCAAGTCACCCCGACTCAAAATCTGCATACAGCTGTTTCGATCTTATTAGATCTCATCAGTGCAGCTTATCTGACTCGGAGTGAATTAACAAATTTCTAATTGTTCCCCAATACAAATCGTGGTCAGTAACAATGGATGAATAACAATCCAGAGCGCCATCCCACCAAAGATATTGGGAAACAACAATTCAATGCAGAAATTCGACGAATTTCTGCATTTTCAGTCTAAGCGGTGAATTGTTGTTTCCCAATATCTTTGGTGGGATGGCGCTCTGGATTGTTATCCGACCAGTTTTACTGACCACGATTTGTATTGGGGAACAATTAGAGATTTGTTAATTCACTCCGAGTCAAATAAGCTGCACTGATGAGATCTAATAAGATCGAAACAGCTGTATGCAGATTTTGAGTCGGGGTGACTTGACAATTTCTATAATTCACCGTTCGATTGTGAATGCAGATTTTGCGTTGCTGAATACGTATAACCAGCTTCCTTGGAAAGTTGTTTGATAATTTTTTTAAATTATTGAAGAATTTTCCTTGTTCACTTTATGTAATGTATGAAATTGACCATGGTCGACTAGTATGTTTTTCATGATTTGATTGATATAAAGTTGTGCAGAACTTTTGTCCAAAGAAAAGAAATAATTTTATTTGAAAAGAACATTCTAATATTCAACAGTAATGAAGAGTCAATAATTAGTTATTAACTCATCCTACAGGATCATCTCTACCAACAACTTTTTCCAAAATTTAAAATTGGATTTACAGGAAAAAGAAAGGAAAATCAACGTGTTCAATTCATACACCAAGTGTGCGTGAGGGAGACAGGCTGCTTGGGTAATAGGGAGGTACTCCTCCTGCCAAATGATTAGATATACTTGTTTATACAAGTGGATTGAGGATGGAAAAATGGCGAATCTCTCGTGTTTTATTTCTCTCTCACGTATATATGAGAGAGACTGGCTTTGAGTTTTTGGGATGAACTCCTTCAACCAGATCACAGGATACACTTGTATGTACAAGTGCATTGAGGATGAGCTAGACAGGATACAGAGATGAAGTCTGGGTAGGGTTTAGAGGATAATATTGGCCGGGCATTGGAGTTGTAAGTTTGCAATCAGTGACTCACTTTATGCCATGAAGAAAACTCTAAAACAAATCATGGTGGACTAGTTGACTCCAGGGTTTTAAACTGGGACTTTCCGAATACTAGGCAGCGTACCTAAGTACTTCGATTACTATTTCAGTTTGAGGATGGATGAGAGCAGATAAATTATAAAAAATAGAAGGGTGGAGTTAGGGTGGTATTCAGAGGATGAGTACTGATCTAGCATTCGCCTTTGTTATTTCAGCAGTGACTTACCTACACCATGAAGAAGAAAAACTCTTAGTACCGAATGCTAGTATTCGAACACTAAGCTAGCACACTCGGTTTGAACTCAAGGAAAATGAACGAATTTATTTAATTTATGCTAAACTTTAGCGAAATAATTGAAATGTGCAAAATTAATATGGCTTCGTCAAAAGCATTCAAGCAAATACAAAGTAGGGTAATAATCAGTCCCGAAGAAGATAAGGTGTCTTTAGGTATTGTTGCTATTGGCTTAAGCTATATTACCGAATAGTCAAACGACAGTTATTTTCTGATAACAAAATAAATCGAGATCATCAATTGTCTCGACTCAATAACAATAGTATATTGTTTTATTAGGAGTAAAAGTGATACTTTTTACGGCGAGCCACAAAGAGTGATTTCTCCGAATAAAACATGCGATTTTTTCCGCAAACGATGTTTGGACGATAGAATTGAGATAATATTTGAAAAAAGGATTAGATGTGAAGAAACGTAAAACTAGATTGCTTTGCTTACTGGTTTTGTAGATGTCAAGGAAACACAAATTTGACAATTCAACAAAATAATTGTCAGAAACATTTAGGCCGGCCGCACATTTACTACAATCGGTTCCGATTGTCTGGAACGATTGTCGGATCAGGGCATCTGATGCTCAAATACCTATACTTTTATAAGATCATATCGCACACCTACGATCCGATAACGGATCGGACGTCCGAGTCGGATGCACGAGCAGTGCGTCCTACCAATCGGGCCTATTAAAAGTCTGATCCGACTACCGGAAGGCAAGCCGTGCATTGTTTTTGCATATTCTACCGCAAACATACGATTATTTCTGTCAGTTTTTGACAGAGAGTATAGAAAAAGGAATTGTCAAACCATGTGCGATACTGAAAATTTGATTACCACGGTCGAAAAATATACCTGCTTGTGACATTCAAATAAAATCGGACTTATTTTGTCGGCAGTGTGCGCTAGTGGTCCGATTTGAAATCGTTTCAGACAATCAGATCCGGTTGTAGTAAATGTGCGGCCGGCCTAAGGCTGGCCGCACATTTCCTACAATCGGTTCCGATTGTCTGAAACGATTGTCGGATCAGGGCATCTGACGCTCAAATTTCTATACTTTTATACGATCATATCGCACACCTACGATCCGATATCGGATCGGACGTCCGACTCGGATGCACGAGCAGTGCGTCCTACCAATCGGACCGATAAAAAGTCTGATCCGACTACCGGAAGGCAAGCCGTGCTTTGTTTTTGCATAGTCTACCGCAAACATACGATTATTTCTGTCAGTTTCTGACAGGGACTATAGAAAAAGGAATTGTCAAACTATGTGCGATACTGAAAATTTGATTACCACGGTCGAAAAATATCCCTGCTTGTGACATTCAAATAAAATCGGACGTATTTTGTCAGCAGTGTGCGCTAATTGTCCGATTTGAAATCGTTTCAGACAATCAGATCCGATTGTAGTAAATGTGCGGCCGCCCTTAGAGTCACTTATCTATTCATTATAGGACTGTACGGTTTTGGTAAGTACCCGAGCATTAACAAATGACTTGTTGTATTAAAATATATTAAATTTTTCTTACAGATTACATTATGTCGGATTCGGAACCTAACTGTACGCCGCCCGACGTTCTTGATAATACCGTGAGAGTACAAAAAAGTGTACTTTTTTGTCCGCTCACGGCCAGACAAAAAGGTAGAAACAAAAGGACGTCTGTGAAATCAAACTTCAACATTGAGAACTGAGGTTAAAAAAGTCGTCATTTTTTGACGTTTGCGGAAAAAATTGTATTTTATTTGCCGATGTGATATAATTGATTAAACAATTAGCCTAGGGCGCAAACGGTACCAGATGCGATTCTCGGGTAAGACAAGGATGTTGCAAATGTCCATGAGATTCAGTGGATCCCATATAATGTACTAACTTGTTAATGTGCATAGTTTACAAGCCTATTGAGGTAGATGATGAAACACATGTGAAATACTAGCATGTGTTCCTCCAACCATCCCTTTTGAAGAACAAATTACATCGATTATTTTTTGACGTTTCTTAAAACCAATGAAATGCTTCTTTATTTGTCACAATAGTATATTGTATAATTAGTGGGAAAAGCATAATATTCCAAAACGACTGTGATAATTACCAGACGAGGAGCGTAGCGACGAGTCTGGTAACACAGGAGTTTGGGAATATGCTTTTCTTACGAATTATACATACTATTTTTTCTCCGATCGTTGATTTACATTAAAAAAATTAATAAATTAAAAAATATTTCATCCAAGATGTAATCAAGTAAGTTTAAATAGGTTTCTCTATGTTCATATTGAAATATAGAAGCAGTAACCATGGAAATTACTCTGTTATGACAAAAGTAAAATAATTTTAAAGCTGGTTTTGTTTGATTCGTTGTATTTTATAAGGAATTAAAAGGGAATTAGTAAACATGAACACTGATAGTGATTATTTGTTGTCTTGCACGGCTCCTGAACTAGTAGAAGCCGCGAACGTGGCTTCACTTAATTTACTTCCGGCGAAATCCAGAGAGAAGTATGAACTTGCGTACCAACGCTTCATGAATTTTTGTAGAAAAAACAACAGTGTATCCTTTTCTGAGAATGTACTGATGGCGTATGTTGCCTAATTGGCTAAAACAATGAAATCTTCGACGTCGTGGGCACATTATTCCATGCTTCGATCAACTTTGTCTGTTAAAAATAATATTAATATTGCCCAGTACCAAAAACTGAGAGCAGTTTTAAAACGTCAAGCTACAGGATACAAAAAATGTAAATATTAAAAACAATTATAAAAATTAAAACCATACTTTATTTCATTTTAATGTAATAATCCATTTGTTTCATTACCGCACGCTACAGCAGTGCGGTAAGAATATTACCGCACTGTTATTTTCTAATTGCTTAGCAACTGACCACTATTCTGGAATGTTGAGCTTTTCGCATAGAAAACAGGTCAAAATAGTGTCACTTTTCCCACGATCGGAGAAAAAAGTAAGTTTTAACCAATGATGTCATTATTATAGTGGGAATAAATCTTTTGTGATTATTCTCGGGAATAATCACTATAGCTTTTATTTGCTTAGCAAGTGTCAGATAGTTGTCAAAATAATTACCTAATTGTGTCAACGCGATATATAAAATGGATGAAAATCATCGGTTTAGTACCTTTTCTGATGCAGAAATAACAAAAAATATTTTGAATCAAAAAATAATCTAGTTAAATATAACTCGCGAGTTCGATTCGAATTATAGAAAATAATTTGACACATTTTGTTCAAACTTGTTGCCATTTGGAATAGCCACTCGAGCCCTCCGGGCTTCTCGTGACTATTGCTTGGCAACAAGTTTTGAA
>JARQZK010001793.1:17500-23161 GCA_030704885.1 Cynegetis impunctata | reverse complement strand
TCTGAAGACAATCACAGGATTTCTTACGGGGGGCATTGCAGACTCAAAGAACACCTAAGGTAGCTAAGTTTAGAGGGGGACAGCACCTGCAGATTCTGCAAGGAACGTCCAGAAACACCTCACCATATACTGATGGAGTGCTATGCTGTGCACCATGAAAGACTGAACACACTGGGATCATACCAGCTGACTGAAGAAGAAATACCACGAATAGACCCCCTTAAAATCCTCAAATTCCTGAAGGTATTGAGGCTTGAGGGGCTGCTGTAAAACGAGAATACATCGAGAAGCAGAAGAAGATGGGGTACAATAGATCTAATAAGGTCGCAGCGCATCGGTCACCATCCAAACCTACCAATACCAATACCAATGCCCATTTGTCCTTCTAAATTATATCATATATCAATATAATATATTGATATATTATATATATATATATATATATATATATATATATATATATATATATATATATATATATATATATATATATATATATATATATATATATATATATATATATATATATATATATATATATATATATATATATATATATATATATATATATATATATAGGTTGTCCCACCGGGAAAGAACGCGATCTGTATATGAAAAACTACACATAGAAAACTTTTGAAAATTTGACAGTATACTAATGTCGATAGGGGCAACTCGACTAAAATATTTTCAAAATGGTGGCACTTCCGGTTATACCGGAAGTAGATACCTACTTGCCTATTTTAAGTAGAACACCCTGTATATTAATACGTATTTGGATTCTACGCAATATTTTAAGCAGATTTTATTTATTATGTCCTATACCTAAGTCTAAGCGTTTTTGAAATATTCAGGTTTTTATTTCAAAAATGACGATTGCAAGTCCTAATATAATTATCAATTATTCCTATAAGAAAGCCCTTTCCACTTACTTTGGGTTAAATTCCTTGTTGAAAAGGACCTACTTTAATAGATTTTGTATAATATTTGTAGAACTAGTCATATAGCGTGTTCGAAAAATAAGATCTAAAATGAGATTGAGAAAACTGACAATAATCAAATTTTTTCAAATAGAAACCCCCCATTTTTCTTATTTTGTAGTATTTAGCATTTAAAAAGAAGATAACTTTGTAAAAGGTTATCTATACCTAAAATTTGAAATTCTCGAAATATTGCCAATTTAATATTTTTATATGGCGATTTTGCATTTAATCGTTAAACAATTAGATCTAGGATAGCCACGATCGTATTTGACATTTCAAATCATCGTAATGGCACCCCGGTTGAATTATACAAACGAAAATTATTTAAACTTATTTATTATTTATGGACAATGTGATAAAGTTATTTCAAGAACATGTGATACATTTGCGACCCGATATCCTCATAAACAAAGACCATCAGCAAATACTGTTAAACGAATTATAGAAAACTTCAAGAACTTTTGATCCGTAAAGCCGAAAGGGTACAAAAAAAACCAGTTTATAATGAAAATATTGAAATAGCAATTTTGGGATATTTTGAAGCATATACAACAAAATCTTCAAGGCAGGGATCATTAGAATCAGGCTTATCTAAATCCTCAGTACCTAAGAATTTTACGGAAACACAATAGCATCCCTATGCTATCCATATTTTCATTAGTGGAGCATTTAAATGAAACTGATTTTCCAAGAAGAATGGAATTCATTGAATTCATACTACTTCGGTCACAAGAAAATTTTTCTATTTTGAACATGTGATACATTTGTGACACGATATCCTCAAAACCAAATACCATCACCATATACTATTAGAAGAATTATAGAAAGCTTGGATATTTTTGGATCCGTAAATGAAAAGAAATAAACTAGTTATTGAAAATGAAAATATTGATATCGAAATTGGAAATAGAAATATTACAAAAATTATTTAAGTAAATGTTCGAATTGGTGTCCTTGAACTTCTAAACATTTTTCGCATCTAAGCAGCAATTATTGTTCATGGGTGGCTCTTTTTATCACATGTTCTTGAAATAACTTTATCACATTGTCCATAAATAATAAATAAGTTTATAGTATATTGTATAATTAGTGGGAAAAGCATAATATTCCCAAACGACTGTGATACCAGACGAGGAGCGTAGCGACGAGTCTGGTAACACAGGAGTTTGGGAATATGCTTTTCCTACGAATTATACATACTATTTTTTCTCCGATCGTTGATTTACATTTAAAAATTTATTAATTAAAAAATATTTCATCCAAGATGTAATCAAGTAAGTTTAAATAGGTTTCTCTATGTTCATATTGAAATATAGAAGTGGTAACCATGGAAATTACGCTGTTATGACAAAAGTAAAATAATTTTAAAGCCGGTTTTGTTTGATTCGTTGTATTTTATAAGGAATTGAAAAAGAATTAGTAAACATGAACACTGATAGTGATTATTTGTTGTCTTGTACGGCTCGTGAACTAGTAGAAGCCGCGAACGGGGCTTCACTTAATTTACTTCCGGCGAAATCCAGAGAGAAGTATGAACTTGCGTACCAACGCTTCATGAATTTTTGTAGAAAAAACAACAGTGTATCCTTTTCTGAGAATGTACTGATGGCGTATGTTGCTGAATTGGCTAAAACAATGAAATCTTCGACATTGTGGGCACATTATTCCATGCTTCAATCAACTTTGTCTGTTAAAAATAATATTAATATTGGCCAGTACCAAAAACTGAGAGCAGTTTTAAAACGTCAAGCTACAGGATACAAAAAATGTAAATATTAACAACAATTATAAAAATTAAAACCATACTTTGTTTCATTTTAATGTAATAATCCATTTGTTACATTACCGCACGCTACAGCAGTGCGGTAAGAATATTACCGCACTGTTATTTTCTAATTGCTTAGCAACTGACCACTATTCTGGAATGTTGAGCTTTTCGCATAGAAAACAGGTCAAAATAGTGTCACTTTTCCCTCGATCGGAGAAATAGTATATTGTATACCTAGGCGGTAAAGTGGTATTTTTCAGGCCGAAAGAAGATATGGACAGGCGAGGCGCAGCCGAGTCTGGCCACTTCTTGAGGCCTGAAAAATCACTTTACTGCCATGGTTTACACATGATTTTTTATCCTACATAATAATTGTTGGTAAGATTTTTTTCTATAAAAATTTTATTTTATGATATGAAATTCATAACTATGAGTCATTATTTTTTAAAGTGACATTAAAAATCGGATCATGTATAGTACAGTTAACAAAAGAGATTCCTTGCTTGGATAAATTTGATAACAGTACTTGTATTTTTTTACCTGCTTGGAGGCACACTACTCCATAAATAATTTGTATTGGAGATTATATTTCGCTTTAGATTTATTCGGTAATAAGTCTAGTGTGACCTGGTTAGCTATATCAGTTATTTCAGGTGGAGTGAGATACATTATTTCTTCTGATTCAGACTCCATAACTTAGAACAAATATCAAAATACGACAACTTATGATTGAATTGACAACTGCTAAATATTTATTTTTATACTGACGTTTAATTGTCAACTGGAGCGCCAGCTAGCGTGAAAACGTAAAAATTATTTTACCGCCTAGCCGAGAAAAGGTCTACTTTCTCGCCTCCGTAAAGCTGGTAAAATTCAACTTTCTTATAGTGTAGGATAAAAAAATAGTTTTCGTTTGTGTAATTTAACCGGGGTGCCATTACGATGATTTGAAATGTCAAATACGATCGTGGCTATCCTAGATCTAATTGTTTAACGATTGAATTCAAAATCGCCATATAAAAATATTAAATTGGCAATATTTCGAAAACTTCAAATTTTAGGTATAGATAACCTTTTACAAAGTTACCTTCTTTTTAAATGCTAAATACTACAAAATAACTCGATTCAGATCTTATTTTTTGAACACTCTGTATGATGATTAGTTATACAAATATTGTACAAAATCTATTAAAGTAGGTCCTTTCCAACAAGCAATTCAATCCAGAGTAAGTGCAATGGGCTTCCTTATAGAAAAAATTGATAATTATATTAGGGCTTGCAATCGTCATTTTTGACATAAAAACCTGAATATTTCAAAAACGCTTATACTTAGGTATAGGACATAAAAAATAAAATCTGCTTAGAATATTGCGTAGAATCCAAAAATGTATTAATATATAGGGTGTCCAATTTAAAATAAGCAAGTTGGTATCTACTTCCGGTATAACCGGAAGTGCCACCATCTTGAAAATATTTTAGTCGAGTTGCCCCTATCGACATTAGTATACTGTCAAATTTTCAAAATTTTCCTATGTGTAGTTTTCCATATACAGATCGCGTTCTTTCCCGGTGGGACACCCTGCATATAAATATATATATATATATATATATATATATATATATATATATATATATATATATATATATATATATATATATATATATATATATATACATTCTGAAAAGATGAAAAACAGTTGACTTTGTGTCACAATGTGAATTTAAATTTAGTATTTATAAATAAATAAACGTTTTATTTAGCACTTGGCTAGTTGAACAAAAAATAACTTGAAACTGTAATCATATGTTTATAATATACAAGTATAAGTCAGTTTCAAAGGTACAAAAATACTTTTATTTATTATAAATAAGGTATGACTCCACGGAACATGTAGTTCAAATTTACCGCCAAATAATTCATCACACTCTGGCAACGTTGAGCCTCTCCTTTGAGTTTGACAAATATCAAATATTACTAGTAGAGTATGGTAATCAGTGTTGCCGTTTCGTTTCTGACAAATATACTAAAATTTCTATTCTCTGGGGAAAAATGCCAAAAAATGGCAAATTAATTTATTGATATGCTGAACAAAATGCCAAACAGTTTAAAAGTATTTTTCAATACAATTATAAGAATTTGAAATTTATTTCGATTAATAAATAATTGATTTTATGCAAAATCAAAAAAATTCTACGGTCAGAAAATGTCTTGCATATTTCTGATAGGGTAGGCAATGACCCTTGAAATTGAGGTAGGTATATTCACAAACAAAAAGTGCAAGTGTGCTCACTTAAACGTTCTTCTTCTTCTTAAAGTGCCTATTCGACCACATCACTTTGTTCACTGCCGCTCTGAATAGACCTGTTGATGTCATCCCAGTCCATGTTCGCAGGTTACGTAGCCATTATGTTCGTCAGCGTCCTGCTGATCTTTTGACCTCTATTTTTCCTTGAAGGATAAGTTGAAGCAGGTGATACTTTTCATTTCTCATGATATGCCCAAAGTACTCCACTTTTCTGCGTTTGACAATAGTGAGATATTTTTTGGATTGATTGGGCCGATACTTGGTGTAAATTAATAAACATATTAAAACAATGGTTAAAAATAACGTGCGTCATGCGTTATTTTTTATAATAAATGTGTAAATTGTTATTTTTAACCATTGTTTTAATAGTGAGATATTCCAGTTCTCCACCGATATGTTGCAAGATGGTTTCGTTTGATACGTGGTGTATCCATGGGACTCTGAGCGGTAGCACCACATTTCGAATGCATCTATGCGTTTGCATGAGGCATCGGTAAGGGTCCACGCTTCTACTCCATATAGGAATATAGAGAGTACATAACATCTCAAAACCCTGATTCGAGTCTGGAGGTTGAGGGACAGGTTGCAGAGTATTTTGCGCATC
>JARQZK010001793.1:0-12500 GCA_030704885.1 Cynegetis impunctata | reverse complement strand
TTATGCTCATTACGAGCTATGGGAATTTGATAGCAGTATACTTCAGGTGAAAGGATTATAATTTAGTCACATTGAAGTCCACAAAGTTTTCAAAAAATTTTTAAATCACAATTTTAATCAGTTTTCATCAAAATGTAAGTTAGGTACTATACCCAGTTACATGACAGATATTGAATTTTGATTTTTGAATATATTTTCTCGAAAATTTTATAAATGTTGCAAAATGTTTCTCATCGCTTTTAATACGCGTTTCTTTATCTGTATCTTTGGAGCATTCTATGTAGGACTTTTTAAAAGAGGTGCTAATCAAACCCTTCTCATAAGTTTCTCAATATAAGCAGGTTTTTCAATACCGAAATGGTTAATTGCGGAAGATTAGATGAATTCTTTATAACACTTTCGATATTTTCAAATCTACCGGACAAACAATATTTTTTCATATTCAGTGAAACCACTTTATTGTTAGAAGAATTTTTTCAAATATTTACTTAATTCAAAATTTATTTTATTGTTAGAAGAATATTTCAAAATATTTACTCAATTCAAAATTTATTGAATTATGGTTGCGTGCATAATTTTTATCAACGCAGATTGACAAACCACGAACCCAAAAATTGAAAGTGGAATGTGAACCATTGTATGACAGGTTAAGATTGCTGCAGATAAACATTCAGTGTTTAACTAATAAACTGGACTGTTTGACAGTATTTTTATGTGAAAAATTCCCTGATATTTCAAGTGTTGTGGAACATTGGTGCCATAACGACAATATTTCGATGATGACAATCCCTGGTTATAAACAGGCCGACTATTTTTGTCGGCCACCTAAAAAGCATGGAGGTACTATGATCTATGTAAAATCCAGCCTTCAGATATTACTGTTGGAGATCTCGAGTTTCTCGGAGGAAGTGCACTGTGAGGTGTGTGGCGTAAGAGTATCTTTACCAAATCGTAAATTGGGCATCATCAGTTGCTACAGATCTCCTACAGGCAATTTTCAAATTTTTTTAGACAAATTATATAATATTCTACAATACTGCAGTTCAAGAATTGACGTCTTGTTTCTGTGCGGTGATATCAATATTAACTATTTGGACAATAACAGCAGTACCAGAAAACTGCTGAGTGATTTACTTGGTTGCTTTAATCTTAGGGTTACTTCAATGTTACCAACTAGGTCATTTGTTTACGCTACTGGTAAACTAAGTAGTGCAAAACTCGACTATATCCTGACTAATGCTGATCTTGATCAAACAAAAGTTGATGTTGTGGAAGCAAATCTCAGCGACCACAAGGTTATAATTTTATATTTCCTTAATACTTCTCCTTTACATATGCCTGTAAATGAAGTACCACTGCGTTCAGTCAGAATTATAAATTTTACTTTGATGCTTGCAAATACCGAATTTGCTGATATGTATTCTAATTCCGACATAGATGTAATTTTTAAGACATTTTTTGATTTATTGCAATCTGCTATGTATGAATGTTTTCCATTAAATGATCGTAGGGTTACTATAAAACGCATTCATGCTTGGATAACTAATGAAATCAGACAGGCTAGTAGGTATTTAAAAGACCTTTATTGGATCCATTCTAAGTTAAAGTCTATGCAATCATTAAATATGTATAAGAAGGCTAAGCTCGATTATAAATTATTGTTAAGACATTCAAGGTTCAATTATAATGTAAATGTTTTGGCAAATTCAAATAACATAAACAAGGATGTATGGTCTATTGTAAATCAGGCAACTGGTAGAAAAGTTAATTATAACAGTGCAATCTCATTAAATTTGGATGGTATGTTGTGTTCTGACTAACACTTTTCCACAATTGCTGACCTAAAATTAAAACAGTATTATGGTGATGCAAAGTCTGCATCTTGTACGTCCTCCCAAATGACGACTCACAATTTCTACTTTCATCCAGTAACCGAAATTGAGGTTGCAGATGCTATTGGTGTTCTAGGGAATAAAAAGAGTTCCGGTGTAGATTTGTTGTCTTCTAAGATGTTAAAAGCTGCTGAAGCCCATATTGCTGTTCATTTAGCGCATATTATTAATGTATCCATATCATCTGGTAGATTTCCCTCATCCTTGAAATCTTCCATTGTAATTCCCGTATTCAAAAAAAAAACGATACCTATTCATGATATATTGAACTATCGACCTATTTTTATTTTAAGCATGTTATCTAAGGTCATAGCAAAAATTGTTATGGGTCGAATGGTTGACTACTTGAATAAATTTAAGCTTCTAACCTATTCCCAACATGGCTTCAGATCCGGTCACTCAACGGAAACGGCGGCCATCTCGTTTGTAGATTATGTGTATAGCAACCTAGATATAGGACATTCTGTGGCTGGTCTGTTCTTCGACCTGTCGATAGCATTCGACGTTCTGGCCTTCGATTTGATGATAAGCAAATATTATAATCTCGGATTCAGAGGCGTGTTTCTTGATTGGCTCCATAGCTTTATCTCAGCTAGGACTATGATTGTTAAGGTCCATGATGCATTATCTGAAGCATTTAATATAGGTTCAGGTGTACCCCAGGGTTCGGTCCTTGGTCCCCTGCTATTTATTCTGTTTGTAAATGATCTTCCAGATCACTTTCATGGAAGTAGAGTGACGCTATTTGCAGATGATACTTCATTGGCTGTCTCCGCTGAGAGTCCGGAGAAACTCTCTCTATTGTGTGGTAGTTTGGTGCAGTCCTTTACAGATTGGTGTCGTAAAAATGCTTTGATTGCAAATATTGAGAAAACCGACTGTATATTTTTTAGCATTAAAAACTTAAGTCGGACATTGACTGTTCAGCTTGGTAGCTCATCAATCACCTCTAAGGATCACGTTAAATTCCTGGGGGTACACATTGATCGAAACCTGAGATGGTGTCATCATATTGATGCTCTATGCAAAAAATTAAGTAAAGCTTACTACGCTATAAATCAAATAAAGAACCTTGCGAAATTGTCCAGTTTTCATGAATACAACACAAGAAATCCCGAGATGCTGCTACTTCCTACTCACAGAACTTCCAAATATGAATCTTTACCAACATACAAAGGTATTAAACTCTTCAATCATTTACCTGATGCCATAAAATGCTTAACGAATATTAAATTTAGAAATGTAGTTAAGTTGAAGTTGATCAAGAAATGTTACTGCACTGTAGATGAATATTTCAATGATTGTGATTTCTGATTGCCTTGTAAGTTGACGTGTTCTATACATTTTATTTTATATGTCTCAAAGGATTAATAAAGATTATTATTATTATTATTATTCAGCGAATACTTCTGAAAATGCTAATTAACTTGTTGATTGTAAATTGGATCGCTTTTCATTCATCACCGCTAGTAATTAAGAAAAACCGACAATTATTTTTCAATTTGTGATACACTTGTGCTGATGGCCACAACTCCAAAACTAGTTGAATGAATAATGGCAGTACATACCTTCATTCAGTTTATATTTTCATTTATATTATAATCCAGATAGTAGCAAATACGCATTAATGTCAAATAATGACAAATTCACTGTGAAAATTCATGGAAATATGTTAGAAGGTAAACTAAAACTTTGTTTCCTTTTCATTGTTGATAATCTTAGATGTTTGATTTTCAGAAAGCGCCAATATAAATTCAAAAATACATTTAGATATTGATGATCGTGAACAGATAAATGTATTGGAACCAACGGATGAGATCAAAATTGAAATTAAATATGGAAAGAGGAGTGATAACATTTTAGATGCTGTGAGTAGAATAGTTTTGAGGCAAGATTTATAGAAGTAACATAGGGGCAATATGAAAAAAACTTTTTTTTACGAAATATGATTACTGAAGTGTTTCATAATCGAGGAACATTCAATAAATTAATCGATATTACGTTACTGAATTGGTCTAGCAAGTCTAGCTTACCTACAAATATGTTCGATGAAATATATATATATATATATATATATATATATATATATATATATATATATATATATATATATATATATATATGGTGTTAAAAACAACGTTTTAATATTTTGCGCTAGTAGTTAATTTGGAAACCGAAAATCGCTTATATCTCCAAAACGGTTCATTTGCGGACCCATATTTATATGAAATTTTTTACTTATTTTGAGGTCTATAATCAGCTCCCAAAGTTTTGAAACGTTGTTTTTTAACACCCTGTAGTATGTTTCGGATCGAAATTACACCGTGTGTATCAATATTTTGAAATTTTATTTACATAGTTAGAAAGAACAGAAAAAACCTAGATGTCTCGATAATGAAGTGACACAATATTGAAGAAAAAATTAATTTCCTCTCCTTCAGCTTTAATCGAAAAAAATAGCAACTATTTCATATTCTCTTAATTTCTGGATCCTCACCTTAATGTGAAACGAGAGGACAGGTTCGTATTTTAGACAAAATATTATTATCAATGACAACCAACTTTCAAACAGCCTGTATGTGTGAAAAAATGAGCATAATATTCGTTTCTGTGCCACATTCTAAAAAATTGATAAAATGAGAATAATGCACTCCGAGAAAAGCATACCTTCATTTTGAACAATAATAACGTTCCAAAAATTGAATTTCTATCCAATAATTTGGAAAGTCATTTAAAACTCTCACTATCACCCGAAATGATGTGAAGCCCCATCATGTTGAAAGTACATGGCTCCAACATCGACATCTACATCATCTAGCAATATATAGGTTGGATATTTTGCAGGAATTCGAAATACATTTCACCCGTTAGTGGATGTGGTAGGATATGGGAGTCCAACTAATCAGTTGTTAAAAATGCCACACCAAACATTGAAGGAATTGATTTGTGAATTATTTATTTTATATCGAACGGATTTTGTTCGGCCCAAACATGGGAATTCTTTAAATTATTAATACCGTATCTGGTAAATTGATCTTCATCGCTAAATAAACATGTGTGTATCACCCTATTATTTTGTAGCATACATCTACTAATACTAATAGAGCAATTTCATATCTTGCTTGTAGACTCAGAACTTCCTGTAAATGGTAAGGAACTAGATTTTTTTTCAAAACCTCGCCATACAGTAGACTGGCGAACATTAATGGCAGGATTGATTTTCTCGTACTAATTTTTGGATCATTTTGTACAATGTTTCGAATATCTTGCTAGTCTTTTATAACGTTCATTTTATGCTACGATTAGAAAAAGTCCTGTCATTTGGTAACCGCCATCCAGAAAATCGATGTGCGTATTCTCTTCAGGAAGTTCTGAGACTATGTAGATTGTTGCAGCGTTATTATTATTCAATTTAAAATTATGCTTCTCTCGGAATAGGCATTTTTCTTATTTCAATTTCAAATGTAGCGCAATGAAAAACTGCTCTAGTAGAGTGTTGCCCTGTGTGGAAATATTTTTTGAGGTGAAAATAAAAAACTTTTAGTTTGCTGATTTAAATACTTTCATAGAAACGTGATACAACTAATTTTGTTTTTTTGCAAGACGCGTCAGTGCGTCCTCCGCATTTTATCGAAAATTTTCATTAAAATTGCAGAGGACGCACTTGCCCGTCCTTGTGAAGTTATGAAAATTTAGAAACGTAACTTTTGTTTAATATTGAAACAAAACAAAAATACAAAATAAAGAGAATTAACTTTAATTTTTACCTAAAAATCACGAAAAAAGTAGTAGAGAAATACTGAAACGAAGATAATATATTAGTTGTGGTGATATTCTTCGAAGCAATCTCCTAGACAAAGTCCGGGCTGTTCTGGACATGCTGGGCAGTACGATCCGGTAACATTTTCTCTAGCACTTCTAGACGAAACTGATACAAAGATAATTTCTTATCAGAATACTTATTGAAAAGTACATAAGCATTTTGCAAGTATAACTGAATAATATGGATACGTATTTTCATATATACCACCTCAAGGTTTTACGTGTCGTAGGATAATAAGCCGTCAACTCATCTCGGTTATCTATCCCTCCCATATATTTGTTATATTGAACAACATGCAATGGTTTTTCTACTACTGCACCTCTTCTGTTTCTTATTATTTCCATTGTGTTCTTGAGTTCGGTTGATATATATAGAATATCATTCTTGTCTCGCCATTCACCCACCCTAACATTTTCGAAGTACATATCTTTAGATAAATTCTTTTAAAATTTTGTCTTGACGACTTCAGGTGGAACCGCCGAACAACGGCTGCCATCTATCAACAAAATACATATTTCCGTATTAGCCCGGTCAAGTTAGAATAAAAATTCCCAACCAGCTGAATTTTTGCATAAACGTTGGGGACACCATTATAATGAAATTGTAAAAAGTCCCCATAAATCCTGTGTTTGCTAAAAAAGTTATTCGAGGTCAAAGGTCACAAAAATGGGTTTTTTGGAAAAACGGTTGGTTTTATCAAAAAATGTTTCAAACAAAAGTTGTAGAACAAGCAAATGTCTACAAAAATGGTTCTTACTTTTTTTCTTCTAAGACTCACCATTTCTGAGAAAAAGCGATTTTAAAATTTACTGGAATTGTATTCTCCATATTATACATGAGTACGCTGCCTATGTACATTATTGGATGCATGATATAATATAATAATATTTATAAAGTAATATAAATATAAAATATAGATATATTATTATTATTATTATAATTCTGAGAATATGAATTAAAAATAAACCCAGACACTCATTGTATGTGCGTGGCCTTAAGCAGCATCCATCTCCATCTGCTATGCAGTGTACGTGACATTTTTCGTGTACCTACTCTGCTCTTTATATTTTGTAACGTTCCAACAAAATACTGTTAGGCTCGTTAGGTTAGGTTATTATAAAATATTCCCTCGTAGTGTAAACACTTGGTTAGCTAGTCTTCCTCCTACCTCGGCTTCTGCTCGCCAACACTTCTATAGAGTTTATTACCAGATTCAAGTGTGGCTTGGTAATCAACTGGATCCAGAAGAATGGGGTTGGAAGCTAGTTAATAATGTTTTGGAACCAATCCACACTCTACTTCCACCGGCACCAGAACATCTACTAAACACCATCTTTTGCAACTGCAAAATGGGGTGCAATTCGAAATGCTGCTGCAAAAAAGTTGGGTTGTTTTGTTCACTAGCATGCACCAATTGTCAGGGCAACTCGTGCGATAATGTCGAATCTCCAACAGAGGAAGATGCTGACTTTGACGACGAAACAGATGTATTACAGTAAGAGCAATCAACAGAAGAAAAAGAAGAAGAAGAGGAGGAAGAAGAAGAAGAAGACTATGAATAATCAGTATTTGTGAAATTCTGGACTTCCATTGTCTATAAAAATATATAATATACACGACGTTTCGGTTAGTTGGGTATCTCTAACCGTTCTCAAGTGTAAACTGATTATCAGAGTTTGGATTGATCTTTATATACTCCCTTGATCAGTCGTGCCGTGTTGGGCGTCTCTCCCATTGGGCGAGGGGAGGAGCTTGAGACTACTGATACGCGCCAGGATTGGTCGCCACGCGTTTGCCACTTCAACACTGGGTTTACTGAAAACTTCATGGTTCTGTTGGATGAAAGCAGTTTCCTTGAATATTCGTTTTCGCCAGTTCTGTTCCCGGTGGATAATCCTAGCATCGTTCCACTTAATGTTGTGATGTTTTGTCCATGCGTGATCAGCAATTCCCGATTTCGATGTTTCGGCTCTTCGTGGGTGTATTTGATGTTCTCCGATCCTAACATTAAGAGGTCTCTTCGTTTCACTGATGTATGAATCTCCACATTCACAGGGCACAAGGTATACGCAATTCTTATTGTCCGGGGGTCCATCTGGTTTAGTTTTGGTCAGCCTGCTTCTTAAGGTGTTGTCCGACTTGAACGCTGTTTTGATGTTGTACTGCTGAGCGATTCGCCTTATCTTCTCGGATATTCCCTTCACATAAGGTATGGTTATCATCTGGCAATTCGGGTTCTCCTCTCGTGTGGTTCTGTTCTGTTGACATTCCGCGATAGTCCTTGTTATTATCTTCTTGTTGTAACCGCTTTGTATCAGGTCCCTTTCGATGTTAGATATTTCCTGTTCCATGAGTCGGGGATCGCTGCAAATTGTTGTCGCTCTCCTGAACAGTGTCCTGATTATTCCTTCCTTGACAAAGCGGTTACAACAAGAAGATAATAACAAGGACTATCGCGGAATGTCAACAGAACAGAACCACACGAGAGGAGAACCCGAATTGCCAGATGATAACCATACCTTATGTGAAGGGAATATCCGAGAAGATAAGGCGAATCGCTCAGCAGTACAACATCAAAACAGCGTTCAAGTCGGACAACACCTTAAGAAGCAGGCTGACCAAAACTAAACCAGATGGACCCCCGGACAATAAGAATTGCGTATACCTTGTGAATGTGGAGATTCATACATCAGTGAAACGAAGAGACCTCTTAATGTTAGGATCGCAGAACATCAAATACACCCACGAAGAGCCGAAACATCGAAATCGGGAATTGCTGATCACGCATGGACAAAACATCACAACATTAAGTGGAACGATGCTAGGATTATCCACCGGGAACAGAACTGGCGAAAACGAAAATTCAAGGAAGCTGCTTTCATCCAACAGAACCATGAAGTTTTCAGTAAACCCAGTGTTGAAGTGGCAAACGCGTGGCGACCAATCCTGGCGCGTATCAGTGGTCTCAAGCTCCTCCCCTCGCCCAATGGGAGAGACGCCCAACACGGCACGACTGATCAAGGGAGTATATAAAGATCAATCCAAACTCTGATAATCACCAAGCTAGTTAGTCGAGTATGATAGGTACGCTGGCTAGTATTTGGGAGGTCTCGGGTTCAAACCCCGGGGCCGACTGGTCTGCCATGAGTTTTTCTCAGAGGTTTTCTCATGGTAATGTAAGTCACTGCTTGCAAACTTATAAGGTGAATGCTGGGCCAGTATTAATCCTCTGAACCCTACCCACACTTCCTATGTTCCATAAATTTCCCTCCTCACCTATCCTTAATGCACTTGTACATACAAGTGTATCCTCTGATCTGGCTGAAGGAGTTAATCCCAAACTCAAGCTGCCCGCCTCCCTGACACATACTTCAGGGAGGAATGAAACACGTGTGTTTCCTTTTTTTTCCTCTGATAATCAGTTTACACTTGAGAACGGTTAGAGATACCCAACTAACCGAAACGTCGTGTATATTATATATTTTTATAGACAATGGAAGTCCAGAATTCCACAAATACAGAAGAAACATTGTCGAAACCATTCAAACTAACATGTGAATAATCAGTTCCCTAAAATAATTTATAAATTGCTAGTATTTAACCACCAAATTGTTTTTATATTGGGTGTTGAGATATAAACTTAAGCTTATGTCTCAATCCTCAACCCTAATGATTGTTTTAAATTTATTTTCTTCAATTAACGTCAAATAAATAATAAGTAGTCATTTAAAAATTGAAACCCATTTTTGTGACCTTTGACCTCGAATAACTTTTTTAGCAAACACAGGATTTATGGGGACTTTTTACAATTTCATTATAATGGTGTCCCCAACGTTTTTGCAAAAATTCAGCTGGTTGGGAATTTATGCAAGGTGAATGTCTATTTTGACCGGGCTATATGTGCGGAACATGTTTCCTACACTACTGAAAACTGCGGCATTCTCAAAATTGCATTTAAAAACAATCTGTCGAGGCCGCGCTAGTGCGTCGTACGCATTTTCGGAAGAACCGAATGGACGCACTAGCGCGTCGTCCGCATTGAAAGGGTTAAATGATTTATATCAGTTCTTACATATATGACCTTAGTTACATTTTTTCGTATACCCAACATTTCTATTTTTGAAATTTTTTGCAAAATTATGATTCTCATCGTTTACATGTTTAATTAGTGCTGTATTTTGTGATTTTGTATATTCATATGCTTTTAATCTTTCCTTCAAAATTTGGGAAGTTTGTTCGATATATGATTTACCACAATCTTTGTAAGGTACCTATACTATAAAGGACATGAGATTTTCTCAAGAACAGGTTCATTTCGAGTTTTTAAGAATTAGCAAACATTAATTCAAAAAAATTTATTTCCAAGTACAAAATTTTATTCTGTTAATCAACACGAAATAATTATACCAAATATTAGAAGAACCTTACGATCGTTACCTATCTGAATATGTATGATTCATTCATAGATAAAATATATAAGCAAAGCACGGAATAGATCATTTTACCTGCGACTTTTGACTGAAAAATTAGGAACTTCTAGGTGCAACAAAAATTACTTCAAAGGCCGAAAATGGAAATTATTTCGAGATTTACCCAAAGGCTTTGGTCAATCCTAGGATAAACCAGTCATTCCAGGAAGATACTGCATATCGACTATAACATATCGATTTTGAAAAATAAAGTTCATTCATTAATAAACAACTCGACTTGTCCAAAAAAAATTTTCAGTTCGAGGACCCCACAGATGAAAGATCAACTGTGTATAGTTGATTTTCTACTCGTATTTCGGGAAAACTTCATCTAGATTCTAGATGTACTATCCAAAAGTGTAAATGAGTCTCACAAGAAGCAAGGCCGTAGCCAGGAAAATTTTTCGGGGGGGTCAGGTCAGGACCAGATTTTTTAATGCAAACCCAAAACATCAATATCCATGCTAATTTTCAAAATTTGGATAAAGTTACCCATATAAAATATTACTGGATGATGAATGGTTTTGTTTTGTTAGAGTATTTTTGTTGAACTTTCATAGTTTTCATTTTAATAGATCAGATCAATCAATAGAATGACATTAAATATTAATAGCTGTTACAAAACATAATAAAGAGGAACAATTATCCGTTACTATACAACATTATTGATATTTTCTTTAAGTGGAAAAAGTTATGAAAAACATATTATTAGATATCTGCTTAATATTCGTAACAATAAAATTTAATCTTCTGCCATGTTTTGAAGCGAAAATATTTACAACTTTGTCTGTTCAAATCGATGTACTCCTGTGAACTGACATCAAGGCCAGCCCACAAAGCCGGTCTTGACCACAAGCGTTTCTGAAATATGTTTTTAGCCTTCTAAGTGCTTGGACCGTACGTTCTGGCGTGCAGATGGTTACTGGTAGAATAGAAAATATTCATAGCAGATTGAATTTGTTAGGATAAAATTTTTTGTTGCATTCGGAAAAAGCTTCAATAGCATTTGATGGACGATCACACTCTGCCTGCTTTTTCCAATAAATCTTTCACAAACTAAGCTCAGTCTAAGTCTGAGTCAACTTCATTTTGGTAAACTTTTAAGTATTTCATATGTAAAACACCAGAAGTATTGCAACATACAGACGGCAGCAGAGAATTCAAATTCTGGAAAACTCCTTGGTGATCCATGAATCGTCCTTGCAGCTAATTTGTAAAATCGTTAACCAGTGGAATTGCCATTGCAATGAGAAAATATTGTTCTAGATCTGAAGTTAGAGTATTATATCGGTTGCGCTGAGACGCAGCGACACGACAAAGCCTGACTTTCTAAACCTTAGTGATACATTATTATGTATTTGATTCATTCCTGCGAGATCTGACGCGTACGTCCGACTAGTTGGTCGTCAGAAAACGTATCCACTATAACCGCAGCCTTACAAAGAGTCACACTATGTGAAAACACCCCAGCTAAGAAGAATAAGCTTATGACAAATTCCCCATAAATCAATGCTCTCACAAATGATGACGTCTCGGAAGACCTATCCATGTCTGGATCACTGCTCAGGTCTTCCAAGGTGCCAATGATAGCTTTGAAAAGTTCCCGAAACTTTGGTAGGCTGTTTTGTGAGTCAGGGATTTCTGTTTTAGTTTCATCAGTAAATTATTTCTTTATATTAGTATGCTTTCAATGCACAATGAGGTAAAATATGTTGCTGGATCCTCTGTTGTGTTGTGTATTTTATAAAATTTGCACTTTTTAAATTTAGTATTAATTACGGGGGGGGCATAACCCCTCCCTGGCTATGGCTATGACAAGAAGTGAAACGAGTCGGAAGAATTTCTGGAATCAAGAAAATTATCGACCAACCAAACAGTATTCTAGTATCCATTAATACCAGATGCTATGTTACCTGTGGAAGAATATATAAGGGATTCTATTAAACGATTTTAGAAGGTTGAACTATTTACTGTAGAACTAATTCCTTCAATACAATACCTATATAATTTCATAAAAAACTTGATGGACTAGTCATGGCAAGCCTTCTTTACCTAGTGCAAATATTAGGATAGTACTACTGTGTCGAAGCATATAACAAGAAAAGTTAAAATTCTGACATACGTAAACTTAGGTCAAACCGAAAACTAAGTTCACAGAAAGGTAATCCACGGTTCTTAAACAAAAATAAATATACTGGCCGGGAAAGCTGTAAAAAAATGCGTTGTAGGGAATGGATAGAACTTGAATACCTGAAACAAAAGAGAACAATTTACAGCATGTTTGCTCATATAAAGTATAATTTATTTATATATATA
>JARQZK010001792.1:0-23253 GCA_030704885.1 Cynegetis impunctata | reverse complement strand
GCCATTGGTTGCGGCCCGCGGTCCAAGGTCACTATGATGGCGGCCACGCCTGCTTGTACTACCACGTTTCTCCTAACAATTATTTTTACTTTTTTAACCTTCTATGGTGCCTCTTAGCCTCTTTTTGACTATAATACTGTGGTATATTATTACTCTTTAATTAAATCATTTACTTATTTCTATATAGCTTTATTTGGAAAAAAAAACCTTAAAAATTATATCATTTTTATTTTTACACCGTCTGCAACTCATGAACCGTAAATTTTACAGGGAATATGCATAGGACATTTTTAGTTTAAAATTTCATGTAGAATATTTTTGTATATAACACTCTTTGTGGTAAACAGCTTAGTTTTCAACCAATTTCCAAACAACTAAAAAAACTACTAAATTTCCTACTTTTTCTCCCCCTCCCCCCCAAACCCGACGCTCAAAATGGTGTAACTTTTTACCAAACAATAAGAGGGTTATATAGAACAATTTGGAGTTGGAATAAAACTTTTACTTTGGATGTCAAGATTAGGCCTTTTTTTAGGTTAATAACACCGTACTATTAGGGCTTTTGGCCTTGTGTGCCAGTGTTATTTATTTGAAGGTTCATCTGTATAGTATTTCCCAGAGTAGGGCATGATTTTTCCTGTATGGGTTGTTGTTCCTATTGATTATTCCTATATTTCTTGTAATTTCCATATTTCTCATTTTGTTTTCTATCAGTTTTCTCGTATTTTCTTTCATGATTTCTTCTATTTTTGAGTTCGTATAGGTCTGCATTCGATATTTCATAGCTTCTCAAGATTTTGCTGCACTTGTCCAAATTTCGCATCCATATAGTATTATGGGCCTCACATAAGCTTTGTAGATTGCTACTTTTAGTTTTTCTGTTATTGGCGTCGTGATGTGTATGTATGGGTATATGATTCCTCTTGCCTGTCTGGCTCTCTTCTTACATTTGTCGATATGTGGTTTAAAGGTTAATTTTGAGTCGAGGTGTATTCCTAGATATTTCACTTCCTTAGTATAGTTTATTTCTTCATTGTTTAGTTTTAATTTATTGATGTTTTGAGATTTTATTCTTTTTGTGAATATAATAGCTTGGGATTTATTAGGGTTGATTTTTAATTTCCATTTTTGATAGTATTTTTCTATTATATTCATGTGTCTTTGGACGTATTCTATTGCTTTGTTAGTGTTGGTACTTTTTGATGTTATTGCCAGGTCGTCGGCATATATATATATATATATATATATATATATATATATATATATATATATATATATGTTTCTGTATCGGGGTGATTTGGTATATCGTTTGTGTATATATTAAATAGCAACGAAGATAGGACACTTCCTTGTGGGATGCCTTCTGTAATGTCTGTCTTATTGGATAATTTGTCTTTTATTCTAACTTTTATGGTTCTATTTTGTAGGTAATTGTATATTATTTTACATAGTCTTTTGGTTATTTCTTCTCTTCTCATTTTGCATATTAGGGCTTGTTGCCAAACTGTTTCATACGCTTTCTCTATATCGGCTAAGAAAGCTATCGTATCTCTGTTGGTATTATTATTCTTCATTATTTCTTCGGTGATTCTCGCTACTTGCATTACTGTATCGTGTTTTGCTCTGAATCCAATGTAATGCCTGGTCCTGGGAGTTAAATGATGCACAGGTTCATACTATACTTTTAGTCTTTATTTATAGCATTACTGAATATAGGCTTAGCGCTGACCGCTCGGGCAGCGTGACGAGTCTATCTCTCAGTCTTACTTACTTCCTATCTTAGATTCCCTCTCATTTATATATCAGTGTTTATCAATATATCGGCCTTGGCCTCACGTACTTGCAGAGTAAGTGTATCGTACTTGCAGGTAGTTTACAAACAATATAAAGTATAAACTATAACGTTCTTAATCTGATATGGAATACAATCGTAACATTGACCTACTTCCAGCCCACGCCCTTGGCAAATTGAAAGAATTTTATTGAGCTTACTCGAGAAAATTCTGTCTCGTTTAAATGTATGATAATTTAAAAATTTTCTTTTCAATTTCCTATGAATGGTTTAATTACCATATCGCCTGTCGGATGTGCTGGAAGTATAAGTAACATACAATTTTTAAAGTAATTTATTCTACGTACAATCTTTATACGCGCTGTCCCTATACTCTCGTGATGATACGCCATATTTTTGATATATTAATAATTATTTCATTTCAGCCATAGTACTCTATATAAATTACCTTTTACTTCAAATTGTGGACTCTTTCATTTATCTCATTTATCAATTAATATAACCCATCGATATGTAACCACAATACTAACCATAACTCAATATACAAGTATATATATCCACAATAATAATAACTAAGGTCCCTAAAACTGATTATATTCCCTTGCCTTCCTAATAATTGAGAGCTTTTAATTCCATTCTTCTCTACATATAGCTTCTAAAATTCTCAACTTTTCGTCTCGCGTAAATGCCGATCGAATATTTAGATTCTGTAGAGTGTTGCAACATTAGTACATACCGTGTATGATTTATTCTTGGCAGCTTCCAAAATTCTAATTAACATAGCTAATGGATAGCTGTAGATCGTCGCAACACTATTCCTCCACAAAAATTTATATATACTCATCTATATATTTATTTCTTCATTTCTCATTACCATATCCATCTTAACTAAGAAGTGGTCGCTATCTATATATAGCATACAAAAAAATATATGTTTCATCTCATTTTACCAACGATTCCATCTCGTAATTACAGTAAAAATTCATTATTTATGAAAACATAATTCATTAGCAGGGGGCATAATCCATCCCCTGAGCGTCCCTATACGCATTCTCATTAATAAAATTGCTCTCTCCTTTTAACCATTAAATAATTGTACATTATCTATACCATACTATTTTGGAAACTATAATCAGTCTTAGCAGTACCTATATTTGATAATGGGCTCAAAGTTTAACTTTATTAAAGAACAATATTTAAATTTTCATATTTTTGTCCCTTCTGACGACTTCAAATATTCAAGCTTCATCGAGTATAAGTTAATTTTCTTATTTGCGTATCATCAAGTGAGCAACGGTTTACAATTTCTTCAAAAAAAATTCTATGACTTTTATAAATAACAATTTTGATGCGTAATATCAGCAATTCCATTTTAGAGACAAAACTTGATTACAAGATTTAAATTATCTAATTAATCAGACAAAAAAAAATAAAAAAATTTCGAATTAGGTCAATGTCTTAATGAGATTCAACTAAAAATAATGCATAAAAGCAAAATATTCATAATACTAATAATAAAAAAATTTCCTAGCGTCCAAACATTTGACATATTCATTAAATTCTTCAAGAATCTTATTTGATGACAAGACTCAAAATCCATTCAATGAATCAGCTATTTATTTATATAACCAACAGTAATTCGATAGTGAGTCAATATAATAAGGTAGGTCAAAGTTATATAAGTCATAATATCAATATCATAAAATCGCTTTTCTATTGAACTTATCTGAGCGATTAATGAATTATGTATCAAATCACACACTAAAAAAAATTTCCCATTTATCTTAACCAAAAATAGTTCCAAAAAAAAATAATAATAATAATTATCCACAATAATCGATTTTCAAATATCAATAATAAAAAAATTTCCCTAATTACGGATATTGCATAGAAATAAAGAACATCCAAAAAATAAAAATATCGCCATTATATGGTGCACAAAAAATAAAATAGTAATCCACGAAATTAAATAACAATATGCAAAAACACTACCCCACTCGAACTTGAATTATATATATAAATAATGCATGAAAGAGGGAAAATCATAATAAAATTAATCATGATAAAAACAATAATAATAAAAAATATATATACAAGGTTATAATTCTTCAAACTTAAAATTAATGAAGAAAAAATGCATGAAAGCAATAAATATTTAAAAAATAAATGTCCCTTTTTCCTCCATAACAAAAATAACGAAGTCTCTTTTCTCGTCATATTTACAAAAAATGTCAATTCCACTCTATGTCTACACACATAGTGGCCGATACGTCCCTAACTCGTCTGCAATACTGTTCCACACACGCAACACATAGGTAGTCATTTATATTAGGGTAGATCCTACCTTACACATCGGAGATTCCCTTAACTCGGCTTGCTGGGTTGTCCTCGTCTGTTCCGTGTAGCAACCATTGGTAACACATTGGTTAGTTGCCAGTATCTTGGTCACTTCTTCTTCTCACCATTCTATTACTTTATTTTCACTTTTTTTTCAGCTCCAATAAGAAAACTAGCAGGATCGCCATGTAATGCCTGGTCCTGGGTGTTAAATGATGCACAGGTTCATACTATACTTTTAGTCTTTATTTATAGCATTACTGAATATAGGCTTAGCGCTGACCGCTCGGGCAGCGTGACGAGTCTATCTCTCAGTCTTACTTACTTCCTATCTTAGATTCCCTCTCATTTATATATCAGTGTTTATCAATATATCGGCCTTGGCCTCACGTACTTGCAGAGTAAGTGTATCGTACTTGCAGGTAGTTTACAAACAATATAAAGTATAAACTATAACGTTCTTAATCTGATATGGAATACAATCGTAACATTGACCTACTTCCAGCCCACCAAATTGTCTGTTGTTGTATTTGTTGTTTTCTTCCATGTGGTTAGTTATTTTTATATTTATTAGTGATTCATATAGTTTTCCTTCCGTGTTAATGAGTGTTATGGGTCTATAGTTGTTTGGGTTTGTGTGGTCCTTTCCTGGTTTCCTTATTGGGATTATGGTGGCGTTTTTCCATTCATTTGGATAATATGCTCTGTTGTAGCTTTACTTATATATGTAATACATTTGTACTATCGCTTTTTTTGGTAATTTTTTAATTTGCTTCATATATATTCCGTCTGGTCCAGGGGCTTTGTATGGTCTATATCTCGTTATCATTCTGTATATATTTTGTGGTGAAATTAACTCATTTATCTCTTCTTCTTCTTCGTTTGGAGTGATCAGTAAATTTTCTAATTCTCGTTGTATTTCTTGTATCGTTTGCTGGTCTGACAAATTTCTTGTTTTTTCCGAATTATTCTTTATTGTACTTGCTATGATGTTTGCTTTTGTTGGGTCTTCTTTGTGTACTTGTCCGTTATTTTTCAGATTTTTGACTTCTAGGTTTTCATTTCCCATTTTCCTTCTTTTGATCATTTTCCATACATTTGTGTGTTCGCATCGGTTTTTTTGATTTTTTTGTGCCACTTTTCTTGAATCCAGCTGTTTGTTAATGCTTTAATTATATCATTTGCATCCATAAGTTGTTCCTTCATTTCTGGGCCTCTGTTTCTTTGATAGGTTCGTCTCAATCTATTTCTTCTAGTTATTTCTTGTTTTATTTCATCAGGTAATTCTTCGTATTCTGATTTGCTGGTATATTTTGGTATGAATCTTTCTGTAGCTTCTGTTATTATTTTGTTTAGGTCTCTAATTTTTTCATCAATGTCTTGCTCATGTATAAATTCTCTTTTCATTCTCAAATTATTATTTATATATTGTTTATATTGCTGCCAATTAGCTTTTCTGAAGTTTAGTATTATTGTTTGTTTTTCTATGAAGTTTATTTTCTCGTTGATTATGAATTTTACTGGATTGTGATCTGAAGAGAGTGCATTTATTGTTGTTGCCGTTGTTGTTATATTTTTTGTGATGGCTAGGTCTATTGTTGATGGTTAATTTATGGAGAAGTGTGTGGGTTCGTCTGGATAGATAATTTGTAATCCATTATCGTCTGTGATTTTTCTGAGGTGTTTACCCGAGCTATTTGTTCTTATGTAGTTCCATTCTGTGTGATGTGCGTTCATGTCTCCTATGATTATGCATTTTCTTGTATTTCTCATGAGTTCCAATAAGTCGTTTTCGGAGATTCTTGTGTTTGGGGGTATGTATATGAGTGCAATTCTGATTTCGTCTATTTCTATAGTAATATTTTCAAAGTCATCTGTTTCTATTTGTATTTCTTCGATATTTATTTCTTTTTTTGTATATATTATGAGTCCTCTCATACTGGCATCTGGATGATTTTTATGGATTACGTTGTATCCGGGTATATTTTTGGGCTTTTCGTTAGGGCGTAGTTTGGATTCATTTATTCCCATGACGTCTGGTTTCTCAATTTTGATAAAAGAAAATAGATCTTGCCATTTCCTTCTTAAACTATTTGCATTCCAGAGAATTATTTTAATTTTGTTATTAGTATACTTTTTATATGTCATAATTGTTGAGTAAGTTTGTTAAATCATCTAACATTTGAAGTGGATTTTTCTTTCCATTTTTAACTAATTGCTTTAAATCTTTTACTAGGTTGATAATTTGTTTGATATTCATTATTTCATTTAATTCGTTTAATTCTGTTTTTAAGTTTGATAAGTCATCTGTTCCCCTCGAATCATTATTTTCGCTGTTTCTGGTTGTTCTTGCATATGAAATACCTGGTCTAGTGTATGCTGGGTTGGTGATATAAGTTGTTGGTCTGGTAGTCGATTGTTTTTTCTGGGTTTCTTCTAAATATTCAATAAGCATAGGACATTGGCTATAGTTTGCCGTGTGTTATCCGTTACAGTTTATGCATGTTGGTTTTCTTCCATCTCCTTTTTCGATATTGCAATCCCGCGTCTTATGATCTCCGCTACATTTAACACATTTGGGTTTTTTATAGCAATTATATTCTCCGTGGCCAAACTGTTGGCAGTTATGGCACTGGGTGTAGCTCTTTTGTTTTGTATATGTTTCCCATGATATTTTCGCAAAGTCTACGTATTGTATATTTTTTGCATCCTTAATACTTGTTTCGTTTTCCAAATATACTAAATACGAGTATGGTTTGCTAGATTTTTCTTTGAGTGCTATCACATTCCTGGTTTTGATGTTCCTGTTGTTCAATTCTTGTGCTATAGATTCGGTGCTCATTCCTGGTAATGCTTTAATTACCATTTTTTTTAACGGTTGTCCTTTGGAGTGTATGTGTAGAATTCTACTTTCCCTGATGTTTTTAATAACTCTTTAGTTTGATTGTATATATGTTCTGAATTCACGAATATTTTAATTTGGTTGTATGCGTATGCAATTGTGGAATAATTGCCTATTTCTTCTGTTAAAATTTTAACTAATGCTTGAATATTGACTTTGTTTGTGATTATAATTGGTGGAAGTTTTCTCACCTTTTTTGTGCTTCCTTTAGCATTTGAAGGATTTCCTTTTGTAACAAATGTGCTGTTTTCGTCATCTTTTTCTTCTAATGCCTCAAACCTGTTTTGTGTTTGGACATTCACTGTAAATCTTTCTTGCTGTGTTTCCATGTCCGTAATATTTTTCCGTATATGTTGTATTAGCCTTACATCGTCTTCACTATCACTATTATTTTTACTATCCATTACGGTTGCATCACTTTCACTTGTGTTATTTCTCATTTTTTTGATTGCTGGTCGCAATCCACTATTATTGTTTTTGCCCATTCGGGCTAAATTCATTAATGTGTCCTTTCACTATGAATTAAATTGTTTTCGAATCCGTAAATTCACTATTAAAACTTCGTTTGCACAATATTCACGTATTGCTCGCGATTTGTAATCTACTCACTATGAAACGCGCTATCCCCTGAACTCGTTGTTAGTTCGTTGTTAGCATAATCGAAGCCGATCGTTGACCGCTTCGAAACAAGATTACGGAATACGAATCGTCGGCAGGCTGGCGTGTTGTCGATAGAAACTGTCCCACTAGGTAGAGAGCTAGTCTCGTCAATCTTTCATATTGAAGGAATACGGTCGAACGACAGAGTGTTTCGAAATCGAGAATAGCGTCGCCAGACGTTCGTCTCGACGACGTACTACTAGCGAGTCGTATCCATAGTAGCGTATGTTGGCTATAGCCACGCGAATAATTCGATCTCTCGTTTCGAATAGAGTTCTGAACGATATGCGTTGAATTAACTCGGTACTGCCAAATCGGCTGACGTCGCGAAACGGTTGTCGTACAGAGAGAGTATTTGGCTGTCCTCGTACGGGAATTGGTCCTGAAGGGAGAAACAATGGGAGAATAGCGATACGTAGAGCGCCGCTGTCTCCGCATGTACGGGATAGCCGTTTACCGTCAGATATGTGAAGCGAATGTCGTACGCGAAGTTGAAATATATGTTCTTCGTTATTACTCACGACGCCGATTCTTATCCGAGAACTTCTTTCGAGAGAGGCTCTCTTAGATCGGTCGTTCTGTCGCTTGTTTAGACTACTGACTAAACGGACTAGCCATACGAGCGCGCAGCGACGGTGAACGTGTAGATATCCATTAAACCGATTGTCTGTTCGTCCAATTCTGTCACGCGGTCCGTCCGATACGTCCTATCTCGCCGACCGAGATCGGAACGAGCGTCCAGCCCTATCAAACATCCGGGAGGTATTCGTACCTGCTGGATCGGAACTCCGTTTCTAGGAACTAGGTGATAAAATCACCATCGTTATATATCGACGACGGCTCGAGAGGAAAGAAATTTGAAAAAAATTAAATACAGCCTTCCGTGAGTCGTTTAGTTGGTTCGTACGATCACAACAGTTGCCCGAACGAGGAAATACCGAACGTCCTAACGGGGCCGTATCGTACGAGTAGCGAACAAAGGGGCGTGGCTTAAGCGCGTACCGACGTTCCTCATATAACCGAGATTTTTAACGGGCGACGTTCAACATTCTGAAGCAGAAAGATGCGCAGAGACGAAGCGATCCGACCCAACTCCGAGAGTACGAGCAGAGGCCACGCTTCCGAAAACAGTTCTTTTCAGAACTCCCCAATGTCTGATCTCGAGTGGTTTAACTCTTTGAGTTTAGCCACTCGAATAAAACTCCTTTGCGAGGGCCGCCAAGAACTAGAAGCAGTAAAGCTGAAAAGGCCCAATGAAGAAACTGCGACGCCGATTCCATCCACGGCGTCGTTCACTAGCCAGAAGAAGAAGAAGCAGAAGAAACCTTCTATAGCCGCTCCATCACAGAGGTACAGAACCGCTCCCAAGCCCTCGAGAGTATGGAAGTAACAGCCGAAGAAGCAGCTATGCCGCCTCCTCAGAAAATAGGAAAGAAACCACCCCCGATATTCATCCGGGACAAATCCACCTGGACGAGGCTATCTGCAAAATTGACCAAAGCCAACATCAACTTCGAGAAGGCGAAGAACATCAGAGACGGGATAAGTGTCAATCCCGTCTCAACCGAAGTTCCGGAGTCTAAAAATGCTCTTAGACTCAGAAAAGATTCCTTTCCACACTTTTCCGCTAGCGGAAGAGAAACCGTTGAAGGTGGTTCTTCGGAATCTTCCTTTTGAGATGTATTCGAGCTCCTAACGGCAGAAAACTATTCAGTTTTGAGCGTCACGAGAATGCTTAACAACCTCAAGCGGCCGATGCCGCTATTGATGGTTTCCCTCAGGCGAACACCAGAGGCGAAGCAGATCTTTAAAATCCAGTACGTCCTCCACCTCGCCGTCCAGGTGGAATCCCCCAGGTCAAAAAGTGGAGCGAGCCAGTGCCACAACTGCCAACGGTTCTTCCACGGACAGAGCCAGTGCCACGCCCCCGCCAGGTGCGTGAAGTGCGGAGGGGAACATCACAGTGCCCAATGCACAAAGCCGAAAACCGAACCGGCAAAGTGTGCCAACTGCAGCGGCCCCCATCCGGCCAGCTACAGAGGGTGCACCGCTTTTCCCCGGACGAAATATCAACATCACACGAAGCCAACTCCGACGACGACGCAAACAATGAAACCGACGCCTAAACAGACGCCGACGCCCAAACCGACGCCGACGCCTAAACCAACACCGACGCCTATAGCAACGCCAATGTCACCTACCGACCACTTCGCCACACTTATGAAGATTCTGTCCGGTGTAGACACCGGAAAACTACTAGTGACAATTAAAAAAGTCACTTCCTCCATCTCCAGCGCAACAACCACAGGAGAAATCATGGCAGCTGTCATCACCTGCCTACCAGACATCATGGCATTATTTGCTTAATTCAAGCAAATAATATCAGTCATGAATCAGAAAATACCAACAACATGTCTCACATAAGCCAAGACCAAGAGGTATATATTTAAATATGGGACTCTTAAAACAAGTAAGACAAAGAAAGAAAAGAAAGGGCGACGTTCAAAGATCACACATCCCCAGACAATTACAGGCCGATATCACTTCTGAATGTCGTTGGTAAGGTGTTCGAAAGAATTGTCTGCCAGCGACTCAGAGGTTTTGTCGATGCACGTAATATCATCCCAAACACTCAACATGGTTTCATGCCCTTCTGTAGCACTTCCGATCCCCTTTTGAAATTACATACCGACGTAACTAAAGCTTTGAATACTGGTGACTGCGTTCTCGCCACTTTTCTCGATATCAAGAGAGCATTCGATCAGGTCTGGCATGCCGGTCTGATTCCGAAGCTTCAGGATATCCATCTCCCCCTCCATCTGATTAAACTTTTAGTTTCTTATCTTTCCGACCGCAGCATCAGGATAAAAGTACAAAAATCCTTTTCCGAACCATTTATTCCACGAGCGGGAATTCCGCAAGGATCGATTCTCGCTCCGCTCCTTTACCTCATTTTCACATACGATATCCCCCATCCTTTAAATATGGATACACAGATTTCGCTTTTTGCAGATGACACGGCGATATGGACCACGGCGAGGACGTCGACACTATGCAACCGCATAGCGCAGAGCCACCTAGACCGGATCAGTACGTGGGCGAGCAAATGGAGAATAACACCTAACCCAAGTAAAACACATACAATACTTTTCCATCACCCAAATTACAATCGAACACGAAAATTCAACAAAAACGAGGTCCGACTAAGGTTATGGGGTGAAAATCTCGAACTGCAGGAGGACATTATTTACTTGGGAGTCACATTCAATCAACACAACAATTGGAAATCCGATCCTCAAAACACTCTCAAAAAAGTCCGAAATAGATCTAACATTCTGTATGAGGCAGAATTCGAGGATGTAATCCTCAAACTCTGTTAAACACGTATAAAACGTTCATAAGACCAGTAGTAGCATATAGATCGTTACTCGACTTTACCTCACAGATTCGTCCGACAGTTGGAGAGCTGCGAAAGAGCAATCTGCCGTAGTATTTTCCATCTAGACAGACGTTATCCGTCACACTTAGTACACGAACACGTAAAAATTCCCCCCATTTTCGAACACCTCCAAAATCTCCAAGCTCGATACGCCCAACGTACATTGCACGGTCCCAACATCGAAGCCCGGGCGACGCTCATGACGCCGTGGCACCGTCGACGTAGAGTTCTCTGCAGAAGGCCGAAGAAAAGGTTTCCCTTCCCTCCTTCCAGAATCCTCCAAGTGCTTCAGGACCCTCCTGATGAAGTCCTCGACCACCTAGAGGACATACCACTCCTAATCCGCTGACCGAAAAAGTGCGCGTAGTGCCGAAAGTGCGCGAAACGTCGATAGTGCCGAAAGTGCGAGTAGTGTCGACAGTGCGCGAAAAAGCAATCTCCGAAAAACCGAGTGCGGTTCGGTTAGTGCGCGAAACGTCAGCAAATGTATATTGTCAAACCATTTTTATAATTTATATATAATAAAGTTAAGAATACCAGTACATTGCGTGGGTAAAGGTTTTCTGTGGTTTCCCTTACCATCTAATGTCAGTTGAAATATATTGACCTTGGACCGAATGGCACGTAATTAGCAAAAAAAGTCGGCCGCAGCCGCATTCCCCCTAAAGATACTACTTCTCGGTCAGGTCAATCGTCGAATAGACTGCAAAATGAATGAATGAAAATACGTTTATTCAAGATTTCTGGGGGGATGGGGTACATTTTGTTATCTAGCTAAATATTTTTTTGGGAAGTTATAAGGTTTTGCAACCTTTTTCAACCCTGGCTTTACTTAATTAATTCTCTAACATTTACAGTATTAATAAAAAGACCTAATTTTCCTATCTTTCGGGTAGCAGCAGTTATATAGTCTCAGTAGATGCGCCAATCACGTAAACCGAGCATATGTCGAATGGGGCAGGGCTACGTGTGTAGCAAAGATAATCAATCAATCAATCAAAATACGTTTATTCAAAATTCTGGGGGGATGGGGTACATTTTTGTTATCTAGCTAAATATTTTATTGTGGGAAGTTATAAGGTTTTGCAACCTTCTTCAACCCTGGCTTTACTTAATTAATTCTCTAACATTTACAATATTAATAAAAACCTAATTTTCCTATCTTTGGGGGAATGCGGCTGCGGCCGACTTTTTTGCTAATTACGTGCCATTCGGTCCAAGGTCAATATATTTCAACTGACATTAGATGGTAAGGGAAACCACAGAAAACCTTTACCCACCAAATTTATAAAAAATGTTTGACAATAGACATTTGCTGACATTTCGCGCACTAACCGAACCGCACTCAGTTTTTCGGAGCGGATTGACTTTTCGCGCACTGTCGACACTACTCGCACTTTCGGCACTACTCGCACTATCGACGTTTCACGCACTTTCGGCACTACGCGCACTTTATCGGGTCAGCGGATTAGGAGTGGTATGTCCTCTAGGTGGTCGAGGACTTCATCAGGAGGGTCCTGAAGCACTTGGAGGATTCTGGAAGGAGGGAAAGGAAACCTTTTCTTCGGCCTTCTGCAGAGGACCCTTCGTCGACGGTGCCACGGCGTCATGAGCGTCGATCGGGCTTCGATGTTGGGACCGTGCAATGTACGTTGGGCGTATCGAGCTTGGAGATTTTTGAGGTGTTCAAAAATGGGGGGAACTTTTACGTGTTCGTGTACTAAGTGTGACGGATAACGTCTGTCTAGACGGAAAATACTACGGCAGATTGCTCTTTCGCAGCTCTCCAACTGTTGGACGTATCTGTGAGGTAAAGTCGAATAGAGTAACGATCTATATGCTACTACTGGTCTTATGAACGTTTTATACGTGTTTAACAGAGTTTGAGGATTACATCCTCGAATTCTGCCTCTTAGAGCATATAGAATGTTAGATCTGTTTCGGACTTTTTTGAGTGTGTTTTGAAGATCGGATTTCAAATTGTTGTGTTGATTGAATGTGACTCCCAAGTAAATAATGTCCTCCTGCAGTTCGAGATTTTCACCCCATAACCTTAGTCGGACGTCGTTTTTGTTGAATTTACGTGTTTGAGTGTAATTTGGATGATGGAAAAGTATTGTTTGTGTTTTACTTGGGTTAGGTGTTATTCTCCATTTGCTCGCCCACGTACTGATCCGGTCTAGGTGGCCCTGCGCTATGCGGTTGCATAGTGTCGACGTCCTCGCCGTGGTCCATATCGCCGTGTCATCTGCAAAAAGCGAAATCTGTGTATCTATATTTAAAGGATGGGGGATATCGTATGTGAAAATGAGGTAAAGGAGGGGAGCGAGAATCGATCCTTGCGGAATTCCCGCTCGTGGAATAAAAGGTTCGGAAAAGGATTTTTGTACTTTTATTCTGATGCTGCGGTCGGAAAGATAAGAAACTAGAAGTTTAATCAGATGGAGGGGGAGATGGATATCCTGAAGCTTCCGAATCAGTCGGGCATGCCAGACCTGATCGAAAGCTCTCTTGATATCAAGAAAAGTAGCGAGAACGCAGTCACCAGTATTCAAAGCTTTAGTTACGTCGGTATGTAATTTCAAAAGGGGATCGGAAGTGCTACGGAAGGGCATGAAACCATGTTGAGTGTTTGGGATGATATTACGTGCATCGACAAAACCTCTGAGTCGCTGACAGATAATTCTTTCGAACACCTTACCAACGACATTCAGAAGAGATATCGGCCTGTAATTGTCTGGGGATGTGTGATCTTTAAACGGTTTTGGAATAAGAACTGTCGTGGCCTCTTTCCACGCATGCGGGAAATAACACAGTTCGAGGCATCGGTTGAAGATTTTGGACATATATTCCATAGCCTCGGGAGGGAGTTGTCGAAGTACGGCACGTGATATGCCGTCGCCTCCTGGAGCCGTGTTCTTGCCCGAATGAATGGCTTCCGCCACGACATCAGGATCTATTGGGGAAGTGAGTGGATCACCTCCGTTCAATTGGATTTCAAAATTAATGTTTCTGATATTTTCTAAATTATGTTCTGAATTTAAAAAAAGTTGATTATCAAAAAGTGGATTTTGAGGAATTTGGAAAATATTTTCGAGATGTTGTTTGAATAAATTTGCTTTTTCTAAAGGTTCTATTATAAATTGATTATCTGAAGTTTTTAAGGCAAGTATTTGAGTTTTTCTGGATCCTGAAAGAATTTTGAATTTACGCCAGAATTCTTTGCCGTTTCTGAAGTCAAGTTTCGACGTAGCGTCGGACCACTTTTCCTCTTTGAAACGATTAGTTTCCCGGCGTATTGTTGCCGAAAGTCGATTGTATTCAGTTTTAATGGCGGCGTCTCTAGTTCTAAGAAATAAACGATAGAGACGTCGTTTTTGTTTAATAATTTCCACTATGAACGGCGGCAGGGGAGGGCGGTGAATGTTTATTGTTTTCTCTGGAGCAGAGGTGTTAAATGACTGTGTAATTAATTGAGTGAAATTAACAATAGTATTATCTAATTCACGAGTATTCAGAATTTCTGGCTGTACGGGAAGATTTTCTGTTATAAGGTTACGGAACTGTTCCCAGTCCGTGTTTTTAAAATCCCTGAATGTAATAAAAGAGGGTTGTTGAATTGGGGGAGTAGACAAAGTAGAATTGACCAGAAGTGGGAGGTGGTCGGATGTTATCGTTTGTCCGATAAAACATGGATCCTCAAAATAGCGAATAAGATCAGGCGTAATCAGAATATGTTCGGGTATGGAAATACCGTTATAGTTAATAAATGTAGGATTCGTATTATAACACCCCCATAGATGAAATTCCATGAGGCATTCGGATAGAATACGACCATTTCTGTTCGTTGTTGTATCGCCAAATTGAATATTACGGGCGTTGAGGTCGCCAAGCAGTATAGAGTTCAGGATTGTCGATATATATTGCAGAAAATCCGCCGGAAGGATATCGCCAGGGGGATGGTAGTAACTGAATATAGTTACTGCTAAGTTATTCAAGTGGAGCCTAGCGGCTACGCACTCTAAATGTGAGAACTCGTTCGGAATTGTAAATTTAATTGATGCAAAACAATTTTTAATAAGTAACGCGGTGCCACGTATGGCTCCGAGTAGACTATTGCGTTGGAATGTATTGTAATTTGTAAAAAAGAGAGGGTGTTTCAACTTGGTTTCAGTTATTGAAAGGATGGATATATTGTGATTTAGGAGGAGTGCTTTAAGGAGATGACGCTTGCGGCGTAGACCGCAAGCGTTAAAAGTACCTATTGTGAAATCCATTTATTCGGGGATCGAAGAAATTGCGGATTCCATCGATTCGTCCAAATCGATAACGATGGGGGCCATGGTGATAGAAACTTTGCTACCGTAATAATTAATTATTGCAGTACGGGTTAGGAATGCGCTGGAGCATTCAGTGATTACTTTTGTGATGATTTCCCGTTTTTCGGGAAATACGTTGGATAGAGTCTGGGTTATGAACCGAATCATGGAATGGATTCGGGCGAAATGTTCGCACTTAGGTGGATCTTCGGATGTACTCTCATTAAGGACTTGGATGGGAGCAATTTTGTGAGAATCAGTAGGAGGTTCCCTGCGTTTAGGGCACGTTGGATTTTTTTGTTTGGGACATACATTGTTTCTGTGATTGCCACCGCAAGAGGCACATGCTGGTTTAGCGACACAGTCGAGGCGATCGTGACCGTTCTTAGAACAAAGTGAACAAAATTTAGCTATTGGAAGCGGAACTTTTGACGGTTCCGCTTCGTGAGTACGACCGTAGATCGACAAACCATTTAGTAATAATTCGTCGATCGCGGTCTTTGAAAAAGTGATGACTCTTATGAGAGTCGTTGGTTTATTTGTTGCTCTAGAAGTTATTCTCCAGCATTTATTGAAATTGATGTTTTGAATTTTTAGGGCCTCTGAGATTTCCTCGACTGTATAGCCAACGTCAACATATTTTATCACACAAGAGTATGAAACTCTAGGTGTCAGGATTGTTCTGGGAATTATTGCGGTTTAACGATGAGAAGGTAATTGACGGAGTGCCAACAAGATTTTGGAGAGTTTTGTGGTAATCAGGCGGGGCAGGGGTAGTGCACTCAATGAGCGCGGTCTGGTTGAAATTGACTTTGAGATTACTCAAAGTCAATTTGGTGGTTTTAATGAGTTTATAAAACTCTTTTTGTGATTTAATGTTGTTCGGGATATTGCGAACAACATAACGGTAAAGTTTTGGTTGGGGGACGGAAGTACGATTTGAAGAATCGTCCGACGAAATCGAGGAAAATGAATTTTGATGTAGGGAATTGGTAGGGGATGTAGGGGGTTTTACTACTTTGAGAGAAAGTAGTGATGGAATTGGGGATGACGGAGCAGCAATTTTTTGGCTCCTAGTGGTTCTTTTTTCCGAAGTATCGCTCTTCGGCGTGGAGGACTTTCTACGGGGGACGGGGGTAGGGACGGAGGCAGGTGACTTTTTACGGCCACCCGCCTTGCTGGCGGTGTTAGGCATACGGTGATATATATGTGTGAGCAGTCAATAAATTAAAGGAATAAATGAACAAAATGGAATAGACTCACCCGATATACACTTCACAACACGGTTCACAGGACTTTTTTCACTGGGCACTTTCACTGGACTTTTTATCACAACACTTGAGGGCGATGAATTTAGAGGATTTGAAAAAATCCTCTTCGTCGATCGTAATAAGTGAAAGATTATTCGAGAAATCGAATTTAAAAATTCGATTGTTGGGGTTCAAGATTCGCCTCGTTCAGCCGTCGATGAAAACTGCAGACTTGAAAAAGTCTTCCGGATACAAAATAGTTTTCAAGCAGTGACTATTTCTTCTTCCTATTGCAGTCTGCTATCTCTCTTCGAGTGGAATGCAAAGATAATCGTAACCTCGGGTTAATATTACAAGAGCAATTTTAATGTATCGATATAAGTCGCAGAGTATAATGAACATAGCCGAGGGAGGTGTTACGAACGATAAACATTACGCGGAAATAAATGTTATTAAAAAAGGATAATAGTGGTATGGATGAATATAAAACTATTGCATAGAAAAGAGAAGATGTTATAGATATTATGAGTATGTTAATATTCCATCAGTAGGAGGATAGCTAGATATTAATAGTATGCCTAAGACGTATTTACCGGGGCACCTACTACCGGGATATTCCTCGAACGTGAAATAGTGTTTCTATCGTCGAGGGCGGGGCTTTGTGACTAGTAACGGCCAGATAGATCTTAAAATTTGAATTATTATTTGTTTACAAAGAAACCGCAACGGAATATCATCACGGATTGTAACGTTTTTATTTCTTTACACTTGCGTACGGCAGCTGTTCGCCGGGAGCATTATTGGGTCGTGAATTATATTTTTAATACGGAAAGAAATTAGTTGAGCGCCACTTGGTTTATTTATTTGATTTAAAATATTTATATTATTCAATAGATGATGGAGGATAACCAAGAAATCCTCGTATAATAGAATTATACTTTCCTTCTAAAGCAAAACGAAAAGACAAGCAAATAGTGCTTAAAACTATATTTTATAAAGAAAGGATTGACAAAAATTCACTTCACTAAACAACAATGAGTGAATGGACGATAACATGATAGTGAAATATTGAAAGTTCAAGTCTTAAGTCTATAAAAAAGTATCTTCAGGCATACAAACGAATGTCAAATAGAAAAGTCAACTTCAACAGGTTATACGTAATAAATGTTCAAGAATTGTCTGAAATAAATGTAATATCAATCACTGCGAAAAAGTGCGTAGATAGAAAAGAAAATAATGGATTTAACTGGCCTTAATTTCCATTGATCGGTGGTACTTCAAATTCCTATATCAGGCGGCACACCGTTCTGGATGAAAGAAGACTCAGGTCCCAAGGTGAAAATATCTCTTCTTAAAATCTCCAATTAGGATCGTCTATATGTACTTCAATAGTATTTCCAGCACAAGGGCATTTAGGCACTTCATTTATTAAAAATGAGATTATCACTGTTTATATCTATTTCGGACTAACTGTACGGGTTATCGGAATGACTCTTTGGAAAATAGTCTTCCAGAACTCTCCAACAAATTAATTCTTCTCTCGCTATATTTTATTCTTGTTAGTTTTTCTTCACTCAAAAATTTCGTTCTATTCTAAACGAACGGTAAAACTCGACTCTTCGTCTCTTCTGCTTATCTTCGAGATTCTCCACAAGCACCAAAAAAAGTACGGCCACCTGATATTTAACGGCGATATCAAGGCATACATTCCAGCAAATTAAATCGAGATTCGTTTTACAAATATGATTTTGAAAACATATGAATTCTCAGGGGAATACAGTCAAATCGAAAGAAATTATTAATATTATGGTTTTATTTCAGCTGTCGGACTTGAGAACAGAGACCAGAGGAATAGCAGTTTCGCTATAACTGAATGTACCGCGATCTATGAATGAATAAATTACGAAATATTCAGTTTTAATATTTTGGAACATTTAAATGTTACACCACCCCTTTCGAAATAAAATTATATTTCTTCGAAATATAATCCCTTAAAGATAAAATTACTGATAACGTTATATGTTGACTTTTGTTCGGTTATAGTAGTGAATATCAAAAACATAGCACAAGTTCAGAGAACTTTGTTACTGTGTCTATAGACTGAAGAATTTGTATGGCAAGCATCTTCGCGTGCTACACGCCTTTTTCAAGGGTCATTATCAGGAATGTCGAAATCGGTTAACGTCATTATCAGGGAAAGTCAACATAGGAAAGTCTAATTGAAAGATATAAACCACTATAACAATGCCTACTGTCCTAACGTAAGATTCTTGTTTCCTTTCTTTAATGTAATTTAACTAATCTAATGCTAAACTAACTCTAACTAACCTAAACTTAACCTAAATGAGTTAATTAAACTATCTTATGCATACAAATATGAAGCATATCAACTCATCATGTTTTCTAAGAACTGCAAGACATATCCCATTTATAAGCTGACGTGAATTGAATATTCCGCGAGGAATCTTTCCTAATTTTTCAATTCTCTGAGACTAACAATGTTCGGCAGTTTGAATATTCGAAAACGATAATTATAATATATTTTTTTATAGAGCGAAAATTTATTAACTACGACACAGACACGTCAGAATTAGAGCCAAAATAAGGTTTCAAATCCTTGATATGCCATTTATTATCATAAGAACCATTTAAGTCTTCTAAATGATAGCACAATTGGGAAGCTCTCTTCTGTACCTTTCTTAAAACGTATTTTGGCGCTAACTTCGCTGAAAATCTTTTAGTAGCATCAGACAAAACCTTGTTGCGTCGCCAAACTTTATCTCCGACATCAAAATTAAATTTCTTTCTACGCAAGTTGTAATATTTAGCATTTTTGTTGTATGCTTTATGGAGTTGATGACGAACTTTCTCAAAAATATCTGCTAATGGTTTCAAGTTTGAGGCATACAAATCCCTATTTTGAGGCCTCAATTGGATTCCGTTTGTCGTCGTAACTTGTCCGTAATATTCTCCACTAAGGACAACATCCCTACCAAAATTAAGAAAACTAGGAGTATACCCAGTAACTTCATGCTTCGCAGTATTTATCGCATGTGCAATTTTAGGCAATTCCTTATCCCAGTCAGTATGATTCGCCTGATCCATGTAACAACGGATAGCAGTTCCCACCGTTCGATTTATGCGTTCCACAAAATCACATTGGGGAGAATAAACAGCGGTGAACCAAATTTTTTGTACCATGTAAGATTGACATAATGCTTTCATTGTACGTCCTGCAAATTGTGTCCCATTATCTACTATGATAAACTGAGGTACACCAAATTTAAGAAAGACATGTGTTTCTAGAAACTGAACGATACTTTGAGCGTCAGCTTTCCGCAACGGATGTAAAATCGTATATTTTGTAAACCAGTCACCTATAACTAACAGAAAAGTATTTCCACGTTTGGATCTTGGAAATGGTCCCATTAGGTCTAAAGCTATGACCTGCCAAGGAAAACAAACATTTTTTTCTGTACCCATTAAGCCCAACCCTGGCTGATTGAATATTTTATTTGCACCACATGTTATACACCTACGAACGTACTTTCGTATGTCTGCCCTCATCTTTGGCCAGTAATACATTTCCTTTATTCGTGAAAATGTTTTAAAGAAACCAAAATGTCCAGATGTTGCTGGATCATGACACGATTTAATTATTTCATTCCGTTGTGATTTTGGAACGACTGTCTTCCACTCAGGACGGTTACTCTGCATAGGTATATCAGACGGTATGAATTTTAGAAGAGCATTATTTTCAATTTTCCATTGTGGAAATAGCTCAGGATTACTATTAACCTTATCACGTAAACTACGATACCATACATCGGTGTCGCTATCATTAATCGTGAGTATATCAACTTCTGAGGTTTCATGCATCCGAGATAAAAAATCTGGAACAACATTTTGTGTACCCTTCCGATGTACTAACTCGAAATCAAATTGTCGTAACCTTACTGCCCAACGACATAACCTGCCTGAAGGATTCGATAGCTTGTTCAACCACAACAAGGAATAGTGATCAGTGATTGCTGTAAATCTAGCACCATCCACGTAAGGTCGAAATTTCTCCAAACAGAATATTAGTGCTAATAGTTCTCGTTCTGTCACTGTATAATTTCTTTCTGTACGAGATAACGATCGACTGGCGTAGGATATAACCTTTTCTTCTCCGTTTTGAATTTGTGTCAAGACCCCACCAATTCCTGTCGAAGATGCATCACTCTGTATAGTGAATGGTAAATTGAAATTAGGAGAACTTAAAATTGGAGCTGACACAAGTGCCTCTTTGATGCTTATAAAGGAATTTTCAGCTTCTTGTGTCCACTCAATAATCTGTCGCTTTTTCTTTCCTTTTAGTAAGTCATTAATAGGTGAAAGTAAGGTGGAAAAATTATTGATGAATGAGCGATACCACGAGCACATACCTATAAATTTTTTGATATCTGTACTAGTACGAGGACGTGGAAAATTTACCATACACGATACCTTATCAGGGTCTGTTCTAATACCTTTTCCGTCAACTATGAAACCGAGATACTTCAAGGATGTACGAAAAAATTGACACTTTTCGATATTAACTGTTAAACCTGCTTCACGGAGACGGTCCACTACTTCTTTTAAAAGAATTACATGTTCCTCGAATGTTGAAGAAATGATTATTATATCGTCCAAATAAACAAAAATTTTAGGCTCGAACTCGGGACCAAAAATGGAATCAACAAGTCGTTGTTGCACTTGCGCACTATTACGTAAACCGAATGGAGTCACAGTAAACTGAAATAAACCTCGTCCTACAACGCTAAAAGCAGTTTTTTCTTTCGAATCCGCACTTAAAGGTATTTGCCAAAATGATTTTCTGAGGTCGATACTCGAAATAAACTTGGCACCTGCCAAACTGCTCAAAATTCGATCAATACGCGGTAATGGATACGAGTCATGCTTGGTAATTTCGTTAAGTTTTCGACCGTCAAAGCAAAATCTATATTCCCCGTTATTCTTTTTCACTAAAAGTACTGGACTACACCAAGGTGAATTGGAAGGTTCCACAACGCCTAATTTTAACATCTCATCTAATTCTGACACCAAAATTTTCAACATGTACGGTGAGATAGGGTACGACCTTTGACGAAACGGCTTACTATCTCCAGTGTCTATGGTAAGTGAAATTCGATCAGTACGACCAAGTCGAAATTTACTACTAATCGAATCAAAGGAAAGAATTACTTCACTGGCAATTTTCTGTTGGTTCAGATCGAGATCATCGATACTACATATAAATATTGAGGAATCTACTTTACTATCATTCATAATATTCAACGAGGAATCAAGGATTTGCACATTCCAGGATTCATTCAGATAGTCAATTGTCACATTGAATTTTTTACAAAAGTCGCTTCCGAAAATAAAATCATGTTTTAATGAAGGAACAACCAAGGCTCGTAAGACATGGCATGATGCATTTATTACCAGAGGCAAATCAACTGTTCCAGTCACTTTCTGCCTCTGTTGATCTGCAGTGTTAATATACTGAGTGGAACCACGAAATATGCGAAGACCCATTTCTGTTAAACTTATTATGCCGCCTGCACCTACGACAGTTACGTTAGATCCGGAATCTAATAATCCTGTTATGAAATTGTCCATTAATTTGACTTTAATATATGGCCTATTATCGAAAACCTTCTTTTCAAATAACGGAAGGACTTCATTTTTTGTGAATGGTTGATTATAAAAATCGTGAATTATTACTTTCCACCTTTTCCATTCATTTTCATCGAAATTCCGACTACTGACTAAATTATTGGCCCTAAATAAATTATTGGGTGGGCGATGGGCCTTAAGCTGCCTACCCAACCTTAGTTTTTTTGACATCGCGTACACGTACGTACAGTTACTTGAGCTAATCCACACCTAAAGCAGAATTTTGATTTTCTTTTAGACCTGCAATTACTATAATTGTGTCCGGTATTATGACAATTCCAACATTTCGGTGATAAATCGTTATCGTTAGAAGAAGAAGGCATCTTTTCATCGACAGAACAGACATTGGAAGAAAGCTTAGGTTCGTATTTATGATTATTGTTACTGTATGATCGTTGTTTCGCAGAAAACTTATCATGTTTAAGAGATTGTTGTTCGTTGACCTGACGTGAGTTACATGAATAACAAGTTTGTAGATAATCCTCATCTTCTAACTTTTTACTTAGTCTATATAAATCCGCTACATCAGTGACGTCACTCATTGTCAAGGCTTTTCTGTATTCGGGAATTAGATTTTTTGTTAAGTATTTCAATTTTGTTGGTTCCGCGGGTGATCTCGTTAAACGATTGAAAAGGTCATTCATTTTTGCGAAATAAATTGTGACTGATTCATTTGCTAATTGGTTACGACATTTAATAGTTTCCCAGAGCTCATCATCATGGTATGGAGATTGAAAATCTCGTTTTAAAGTTACTACTAAAGAGTCCCAATCTTTGACCGTTGGGATAACTTGACGAAACCAATAAAGAGCGTCGCCTCTAAAAAGGTCCCTAGCTGATTCATATAATTC
>JARQZK010001791.1:0-23339 GCA_030704885.1 Cynegetis impunctata | reverse complement strand
TTAATCTCTTTAGAAAATAAATAAATAATCATTATATTCCCACAACTGTATCACAAAAAAAATATAAATAATTAAAATTTGCACTGGAGCGGTTTTTTGACACGTGTACACTGGTAAAAACGCCCCCACTAGAGATGAAAAACTTAATTTTGCTTCATATCTCTTCGCTACACTTGTTGAAAATATTTTTTGTCTGCTCGTAAACATTGCTCCTCATGAAGCCAACCATAACACTTGTCGCATTTGATCCAGTCAACTCTTGAATTAAAGGTATAATAATACTCGCGTAATTCGATTCCCTTTCATCCGATATTTTATTGAACGATCTTAAAATAGGGTCATCATTCAAAGAAACTATATCAGACGAGCTCGAAATTTGTGCTTGTTCTTAAGACGCCATTTTTTTCTTTTTCTGATGTCTTGAATGCTCTTAGCTCTTTATTCTTATGCAAAAATCTCTTGAACCACCTCATCCCTAAGCTCTTGCATGATGTGAAAGTCGATGCTTGATGTTTTAATTTTCTGCAAATTTATAAGCCAATATTATTCACAGCAGTGAGCATCCGAGGGACAAAGCCAATTTCTTCCTAGAGATTTGAAATGGGCAACGAGTCTTTTTATCATGCCCAACTCCTAATTCTGGTCCTCAACCTAGTTTTTACAATTGAGTTCCACTTCGTAAATGCCTTCTCAGGGTTCTGGAGGAAATTCCTCATTCACGGCTAGCTTTATTTATTCCCATCTCGCCTTGAATTAACTTTATTCATATTATCTTGACCAAAGGTAGCTCTCAGTTGTCTTGCGTACATAAATTTTACCCATTTTCTGCGAAAATAAAATCTCATAATCAATGCAGGCCTATTACCCCTAGATTTGTGAGGCGTTTTTTCCTGAATCACCGGTGTAAAAACGCCCCACCGAGCTAGCAAAAGTCTTGAGCACAGCACAGATATAAGCAAGCATGTGCTAAAATATAAAATTAGGGATCCTTGAATACTATACAGTTTTTCGAATCAACACTATCTAACTACTTTTGTGAGAAATTATTTTTACTGACACTTACCAATAAATTTTGTGGATCTCAATTAACAAGCCGACTGCAATATTTATTATTTTCACCAACTAAATACCCGAGAATTAGTATTACATACATTCGTTTTGACAAGTGTCATAACTAAAACCAACTGATTTTGTACATGTATCGCCATCTGGTCAAAGTACTTGTACTTAGCTGCAGATGGGGCGTTTTTGCTGGTGAGGCGTTTTTGCCCGCGTTTACCCTATATATATATATATATATATATATATATATATATATATATATATATATATATATATATATATATATATATATATATATATATAGATATTATATATATATATATATATATATATATATATATATATATATAAATACATATATATATAATATATATATATATATATATATATATATATTATATATATATATATTACAATATATATATATATATTATATATATATAATATATATATATATATATATATATATATATATATATATATATACAGGTTGTCCTAATTGCCATGGGCCACTATTGCTATCTCGGTAACTATAATAACTACAAGGTTGGTCAAATTAGATAAAATGTGCAGTTTTTGGAAGAAATTTACAATCCAATTTCAGATTTTTTTTAAAAATTTCTTTCTCGAGCTAGGGGGATCATAGGTTTAATCATAGAGCAAAGAGAAACAGCCTATGATCCGTAATACATGTCGTGTCAAAGTAAGTTTAAACCAACATGGTAGCGTTTTCCAATGGGAAAAATAAAATTTTTTTGTTATGCAAAAACAATTCGATGTGCTGAAAGAGCACTTCAAATGTATCAAAATTCGTACCCCGAAAGGCGCTTACCGAATAGAATAATTTTTATTATATCTAGGCTAGAGCGAAATTTGCTACTACATATACGGATCATTTAATGATCCTTCAGAATGGGGAACAACTGTAACGGCAGAGAATGGGAAAATGCATTATGTATGTATCATCTACTTTGAATTTTGGCAAAAGTAATTTTAAAAAATAAAGAAGTTTAAAGGTTTATTACATAACTTGAATTTAATTAAATGGTAAAAAGTTTGAATGTTTAAAAACTTAATAAACAGTTTCTTTCATTACACGCTGCAACAGTCTCTTTATGTTATTAAAATAGGCAATTATTTTTTGGTAGTCTAAGCCACCTCTGATGTTCTCACTTTTTTTTAAACTCAATAGAACTTAAATTTTGGCTTTTTATCATTAAAACGCAAACAAATATGAACATGTGATACATCGTTAAAATCAGAAAAAAAAGTTTTTTCGAGAAATGGAATAAAAAATACAGGTCCGTATTTAAAAAAAGTAACTTGATGGTAATATCTCGAAAACTAGACGAACGAAATTTTCTTAAAAAATACCAAATTGAAGAACGTCTAAAATACATATATTTTCCTTCTCACTAATTTTTTGTAAAAATTATACTTTTTGAGATATTTGATCAAATAATTTTGAGCAACCCCCGTAGCTCGAGATAGAATTTTTATTTTTCAAATATGAAACTAGATTTTCAATGTCCGCCAAAAACTGCACATTTTGTCTAATTTGACCAACCTTGTAGTTCTTATAATTACCGAGATAACAATAGTAGCCCATGGCAATTAGGACACCCTGTATATATATATATATATATATATATATATATATATATATATATATATATATATATATATATATATATATATATATATATATATATATATATACATTTGAAAAACTTGGTTCACGGAATGAACCGCTTGAAAGATTTGAAAAATCTCGACGTTTCGGCTCCTTTTGCGAAGCCATCTTCAGGAGAATTAGAAGGGGAATAATTCAGAATCGTGGCCTCAATCTGCCTACTCTACGATTCGAATTAGGAGGAATCGGAAACAATACGTTTGCGTGGTCTCAACCTGTCTACTCCACTAACCGTACTGCTTGACTACGCAATCGTATTGTTTCCGATTCCTCCTCATTTGAATCGTGGAGTAGGCAGATTGAGGCCACGATTCTGAATTATTCCCCTTCTAATTCTCCTTCGCAAAAGGAGCCGAAACGTCGATATTTTTCAAATCTTTCACGCGGTTCATTCCGTGAACCAAGTTTTTCAAATACTTCCGACCGCAGAAATCTTTCTGAACATATATATACATATATATATATATATATATATATATATTATATATATATATATATATATATATATATATATATATATATATATATTAAAAAAATTAAATAATAAGAAAATAACTTGTCTAAAAACCACAAAATGAAAATACCTACGGAAGAGTGTATACCTCTAATTGAAAACATCTTAGAAAAACAAAAAACTCTTCCAGCAACAAAAACAGAATTCTCAACATTATTTAATGTTGTTTTGAGACAGAACTTTTTTAGATTCAAAAACAAAATATATTTACAGAATTCAGGTCTTCCTATGGGTTCTCCCCTCAGCCCGTTATTAGCAGACATATTGATGGACAACATGGAAACCACAATATTAGAATCAGATCTATCTAAAAAACATATTATTTTTTGGTACCGCTATGTGGATGATATCTTGGTTGGATTCAATGGGACAGACCGACATATTATATTATACCTAACATATCTAAATTCAATACATGATAAGATCAAGTTCACAGTAGAAACAGAACAAAATAATTCGTTAAATTTTCTCGACCTAACAATATCGAAACAACAGGATAAATTTTCATATAGAATATTCAGGAAACCTACTTTCTCAGACGCCATCGTAAGTTATAATTCTTTCAGTCCAATTAGCCATCGACTCGCGGCTCTTAACTCAATGATTCACAGGGCTTTTTCGGTTCCTTTATCAAAACAAGACCTTATGGTAGAAATTGACGTGATTCGCGTGATAGGTATTAACAATGATTTTCCACTAAAAATAATAAATAGTTTAATTTCGAAAAAAGAGAAACATTTTATCAATTTGAAATTATATGGACCATACTGCAATAACAAAAATGTACAAAAGTTTGTAAGCATCCCTTATACGCACATCCCCGCTTCAAAGATCATTCAATTCTTTAAAAATAATAATTTGAATACTGCTTTTTCGAGTCACAGCAGATTAGATAGAATGATTTTTAATAACAAAATGTCAAAAGTCGATCCAATGAAGAGAACAGGAATTTATAGAATGGACTGTGAAGAATGTAATTCAACATATATAGGTCAGACCGGGAGATGTTTTGAAACCAGCCTAAAAGAACATCTAAAAAACGGACAATCAGCATTTAGGGAACATCTAGAGTCAAAAAAACATAACATCTCATCCTCTTTCAATCCAAAAATTCTTCATTACTGTGATAAAGGTATGATAATGAACTTCCTGGAAGCCATGGAAATAAACAAGATCCAAAAATCCCATAATTACATTCTTCTTAATGACCAGTTAGACTTAAACCACTCCCCACTGTTAAATCTCTGATAACTTGGACCCATCGATTACATTTTACCACCCCCAGGTACCGAACCGAAATACTTATATATTTTCAAGCTATGTCTTTGCAATTATGTATTCAGTCTTGATAATGCTGTAACAGGCGAAACTAGTCGAATAAAAAGTTATTTTCATTTTGTGGTTTTTAGACAAGTTATTTTCTTATTATTTAATTTTTTTAATATAAATATGAACTACCACAGAGTTGATTCATCGTCCATCGAATTTATATAATATATATATATATATATATATATATATATATATATATAAATATATATATATATATATATATATATATATATATATATATATATATATATATATATATATATATATATATATATATATATATATATTTCATTATTAAATGAATGATTACTGCTTGTCTACGTAGTTCTACAGGTCAATGTTTTAATAGACGGCCGGTATTCTCCGGACATAAATTCAAATGTTTGAATTACTTCACCTATTGACTTATCCTGACGGAAAGTCAATAGATCGAGCCCTATTTTTGCGACAAATTCCGAGAAGCTGATGAATAATCGTGTGGCCTTCGAGTAAAATAGGTTTCTAGGATGAAACAACTAGCAATTATATTTATATTCTGTCTATGGTTCGCACCCACAGAAGGTGTGATAGTCATAATGACTATAATCATGCAATGGGCCATGAAATGGATTGCAATCTTCATTTCACCATGTACCACTGAAATCTGATTGATCCTATCTGCTTCAATGTTTCATTGATACGATTTAAATGTCTTGACTAGACCCATACAGTTTATCGAAATGTTTTCAATCGTATTTTCCCCGAAAATAATATAAAGTCAACAGTGAAGCACGGAAGGGGTTTATAAATCCTTTTCATACTTCCTGCAATAAAATTTTTGAGGTCTTCTCATATATATATATATATATATATATATATATATACAGGGTTGCGATAAAGTATGGAACCAAGTAAATATCTTTCGAAGGAAAAGGAGAATATTTATGAAATTTTGCAGGTAAGTCCAATGGATCAAAATGCATCTGATGTATGATTTTTTGTTGATAACATACTTCCGGTTGTACCGGAAATAGACCCTAAGTTGCTTATTTTAAATAGGATACCCTATATATTATAACATTTTTGGATTCTACTTAAGATTCTAGACAGATTTTATGCATTATAACCTATACCTAAGTCTAAGCGTTTTTGACATATTTAGGTTTTTATGTCAAAAACGACGATTGCAAGCCCTAATATAATTATCAGTTGTTCCTATAAGGAAGCCTTTTTTACTTACTTTGAGTTAAATTCCTTGTTGAAAAGGACCTACTTTAATAGATTTTTTATAATATTTGGATAACTAGTCATACAGGGTGTGCAAAAAAATAAGATCTAAAATGAGATTGAGAAAACTGACAAAAATTAATTCAACTTCTCTTGAGATTTTTACATTACCGTAAAAAAACGTTCAGATAAACAAATTGATGTTGTGTGTATGCATATGTAGTAAGTAATAAACGAGTACGATCTCAAATACGATCGTGGCTATCCTAGATCTAATTGTTTAACGATTGAATGCAAAATCGCCATATAAAAATATTAAATTGGCAATATTTCGAAAACTTCAAATTTTAGGTGAAGATAACCTCATACAAAGTTACCTTCTTTTTAAATGCTTAATACTACAGAATAAAGAAAATGGGGGGTTTCCATTTGAAAAAATTGATTTTTGTCAGTTTTCTCAATATCATTTTAGATCTTATTTTTTGCACACCCTGTATAACTAGTTATCCAAATATTATTCAAAATCTATCAAAATGGGTCCTTTTCAACAAAGAATCTAACCCAAAGTAAGTAAAAAAGGCTTCCTTATAGGAACAATTGATAATTATATTAGGGCTTACAATCGTCGTTTTTGACATAAAAACCTGAATATGTCAAAAACGCTTAGACTTAGGTATAGGATATGATGCATAAAATCTACTTAGAATCTTAAGTAGAATCCAAAAATGTCATAATATATAGGGTATCCCATTTAAAATAAGCGACTTAGGGTCTATTTCCGGTACAACCGGAAGTATATTATCAACAAAAAATCATACATCAAATGCATTTTAATCCATTGGACTCACCTGCAAAATTTCATAAATATTCTCCTTTTCGTTCGAAAGATATTTACTTGGTTCCATACTTTATCGCAACCCTGTATATATATATATATATATATATATATATATATATATATATATATATATATATATATATATATATATAAATTTTTCGCGGGGAAATATTAAATAAAAATTATAAAATTATAGATCTATCAAAAGATAGACTATCAAAAGACTATCAAATGATAGATATAATTTTGCACTTTTTATTTAATACTTCCTCGCAATAAATGTACTTCTTTGTTGTTTATTTCTTGTGTCCGAGATCTCGAGGAAGTCATTAATCACCTCCGTGAAAAAAGTTTTACCAAAACTCCCAAACCAGAAAGTTCGAACAATACGCCGCAAATGTGTGATTGTCTTCTGCAGCAAGGGATTTCGTTTGTTGTTGTTGTTTTAATTTCAAAGTTTACTATCCCTAACTTGACTACGTCATTCTGATGATAACCAAAGAATCCGAAACACGTGTCAACGGCTGCTTCAATATATACTTCAATAAGCTTTGGGGATAGTGGCAGAGAGGTGCATGAGAAGAAAACAGTGGTAAAAGATGTGGAAATCAATTATGAACAACAAATCCAGAATTCAAATTTCTAGAGTCTTCTGCAGGATGCATGGAACTGAAAAGAGACTTGTTCTTGGAGGATTTTTGCACACCCAATCCCTATCTATATTGACTTTAAACAATAAAAGTTTAGCAGTGACAGGTCAATTTAATTTATTATTACAAAAATCAATCTATATGATTGTACGTTTCATTGGTACATCCACAAACCTTAAATATACACATATCCATAATCGATTGGTAAAACAATTTCGTTGAAAGCATACACTATAAAATTAATTGACTAAAATTAATATATTAAATAGTTATTTATCTACCAAGTGCTTTATATAGATCCTAACGCCCGGAGGGTAACATTCGGCCCGAGGGCCTTCGACCCGAGGGATGAATGTTGCCCGATGGGCGTTAGGATCTAGTAACGCACGTGGTGCATACAAGATTTTATTTTTCACGAAAAAATTATTTTATTATAATGAAATATCGACTTTAAAATCGGTTCATTGCTCCTCTACTTTTCATTTTCCTTCTCATAGTAGGCATGTCATTTGTTGATATTTTGACGTTTGTGAATATTTTTGTCATCATATTCAGTGAATGTCATTGCTGCTTTCTCTGTGTAGTCTTATAGAAATAATGGAAATGAAAATGAATTTACCCAAGAATATCATAGAAAATGCAGCCAAAGCTGCGAATAATTCATTGCCGGAGAAATCCAGAGTCGTATACGACATGGATTATGAAGTGTTTAACCAATGGAAGTTGCTTCATTTGTCCTCGTACAATTAGCGGGCGTTATGATCCATAATGCCCGCTCATAACACCCTAGAGCATAATGCAAATAATATACAAGTGAAAAATATTATTTTTTTACTACTCCAGAAATCTAACTATGTCTGTCATATGGTAATATGACATATGACATATTACCCAGAAACAGGTAACAAATTCATTCTACATCAATATATATATATATATATATATATATATATATATATATATATATATATATATATATATATATATATATATATATATATATATATATAGGTATTTATTATAATAGTACAGATATTGAAAAATGTGATATAGAACATTTTTGGTATCGCAATTTCGTTGTCTTTAACTTCATTGCATGATTACCAATATAAACCTACTTACAGATGCTCATGGCTAAATTTGATCATGCCAATTAAATATGAACCTGATCTAATATCCCAAATAATCGATTATTTTTATTTAATTGCCAATGTGAGACAGTAATTTCACCTGACGGCCAACTCTTCACCTTGGCACAAAGACATGCAGATTCAAGCTGCAGGCGCAATACTCGAATGAATGAATAAGGGAAGTTTGGACTAGCGGACAACAATGTCAGATATATTCTTCAAACTTGATTTAAATGTGTAAGAATTTACTGTTTTCGGAACAAAGTTTCTTCACGAGGATTGCGGTAGGAGTTGATTGGTAGAAATCGTCACGTAACGTTTGACAAATTATATGGGGCTTCCTCGGACTACATAGTATAACGAGAAACTTTAAGACTCGAGAAATACAAATAACTTTGAAAAATTTGAAAGTGAAACGAAAAAATGAATAATAACAAGAAGTAGGTTTTATATACACAAACTATAGAGTCAAAAAATTGTTAACATGTCGAGTTTAAAGTAATTGTAGCTTGTGTCTTCAATTTTAGTTTATCTTGTTTTATAATTAGTTATCCAATGCAAATTGTGTTATGTATGCTCACTACAGGCCTTTGTGGTTTTGTATTAGTATTCATTTTATTTTACTCGGGAAAACTATATTATGTAAGACCAATTACTTTGAGTTGTTTTGAAATATGAAAAATTCTTCTTGAATGAAGATATTTTCCATTTATTTATTATACAGTGTGTCCATGGACTGTGCCCAAGAGAAAAAACTTTTTATTTTCTGTTATAGAGAAACATGACATTCTTGATAAAAAGTTTTGCTTGTTCAAAAACCCCATAATAGTATATTATTCAACGAGGTATAATGTAGGTCATAACTCACGCAGATGAAGTTTGCAGCACGAGCTGCAAGCGAGTGCTGTAATTCATCAAGTGAGTTATGACCATTACCGCAAGTTGAATAATATACTTTATCTACGACTATAACAATAAATACTGAGATACAAATACTAATTCACAATAATTAGGTAGTATTAACTTAATTTGAAAACGTCAGAATTATTCAAGTGACATTAGCAGATGAGTGACGGTCGATCTTACTTGGGATCTTAGTAGACTATATAGTGAGTTATAGCAGTGAGTTATTATTACTCACGCTGTTTGGTAATAGATACTATTAATTGCTAAAACGCAGTTGAATAATGAATATATCATTCAATAGGAGTAGATAAAATTAAATAAAATTCAAATTTTGCAAAACCTGCTTCATTTTATATACACTTATATGTAAAACCTCATGAATTTAAGCACTAAGTTCGGAAATGTAATAATTATCTAGTGAGTGACTTTTGCGATTTCCTATGTAACTGGTTACTATTTTTCACGAGGGTGAAGTCGCAATTCACCCGAGTGAAAAATTGTAATTTTGTGCGAGTAGAATACTATACTTTGTCCACGACTTCCTCGAAAAAATTAGTAATAATCTGCATTTTCAACAATAAAAATATTGATCAAAAGCGTTGACATAAAATTTTCTGTGTTCACTGAAAACTGCATACTCACGTAAACGTCAACTATTTCACTTCGATTCCATTCCTTTCTTTCACTCTGATAAAAATGAAATAGATAATTTATTAGAGTAAATATTCAATAAGTTGGGCATTATATTAAATATTAGTTTAATAATTTGCCTAAAAGTTATCTTAGTTACATAAAACCTAAAAATCTAATAACAATACTATCCTAACAATGTGAATGATAGTCTCAAGTTTGGACATACGTTTTGAGTGTGACGTCATGCAGTGTATAATAAACCATTATACACACTAGTGAATAATAGGTATAATTGTACTTCAGGAAGCACACGTATAATGAATGATTTATAGTACAGTCGTGGACAAAGAATATATTTGAATTGATGAGGCCGTTACTCGATGAAAATCAAGTGTTAACATGTTTGAAAAATGAAACTCTGAGTTTAACGATATATGAAAATCGTTAAACTCAGAGTTTCATTTCTCAAACATGTTAAAGAATATATCTTGTAAAGTGCTATGGCATTGAAGCTATTTCGTATAAGTACGCAATTCATTTATTTAATGAAAAATACCCAAATGTACCAGTTTACGAGAAATGGATTGAAAAAATTCATAAGGAAATTCGGCGAGACAGGATCTGTTGAAGACAAAAATAAATAGAAATAGACGTACTCTGAGAACGATGATGCAGCTTCTGCATGCGGTATTGGGCTAGTGAAAATCCTTATTACAGAATACATCGTAATAGTCAGTTTGCTAAAGAGGTAAATGTTTGGCGTGCTGTTTCACCATATAAAATAATCGGACGGTATTTTCTGGAGGAGATGTTGAATCAGTAAGTATATTTGGATTTATTGGACAACTTTTGAATAACTGAATTAGATAACGTTCCCTTGGAACAAAGGCGTAATAGTTATTTATATACCAAGTGCGCTATATAGATCTTAAGGCCCGGAGGGTAACATTCGGCCCGGGGGATGAATGTTGCCCGATGGGCGTTAGGATCTAGTAACGCACGTGGTGCATACAAGATTTTATTTTTCACGAAAAAATTATTTTATTATAATGAAAAATCGATTTCAAAATCGTTCCATTGATCCTATACTTTTCATTTTCCTTCTCATAGCATGCATGTCATTTGTTGATATTTTGACGTTTGTGAATATTTTTGTCATCATATTTAGTGAATGTCATTGCTGCTTTCGTTGTGTAATCTTATAGAAATGTAAATAAATGTACCCAAGAATATCATAGAAAATGCAGCCAAAGCTGCGAATAATTCATTGTCGGAGAAATCCAGAGTCGTATACGACAAGGATTATGGAGTATTCAATCGATGGAAGTTGCTTCATTTCTCCTCTTACAATTAACGGGCGTTATGATCCATTATGCCCGCTTATAACACCCTAGGGCTAGGGCATGATGAGTGTATTCATAGCATCCGTATCTTAAGTAAATTCAACAAATAATATACAAGTGAAAAATAAAATGTATTTTCAGCATAATGGCTGTTCGTCACATTCGACTTTATTGATAAGAAAATGGCTATATGAATATTTTCCTAAACGATGGATGGGACCGTATGGACCAATATTTTTTCCGCCTCAATCACCCGATTTAACAATTCTAAATTTTTTTTATGGGGCTACCTAAAAGAGAAAGTTTACGAAACAAATTTAAACCATAATATTGAAGATTTGAAAGAAGCAATAATTAATGCCCTAAATGAAATCACCCCAAACATGCTAAGAAGCGCTTGTAAGGAATTTGGAAATAGAGTGGAGAGGTGTTTTTAAGTTGGTGGCGGCTATGTAGAATAGTTGTTTTCTCATTTACTATATATTTTCCCACATTTTTAAGTATTAGTAGTTTTGTTGATAATTATACTTGAATTGCTGAATGCATGTTGAAAAGAAATGACAATTATAAAATTATTCACCTATGTTGACAGTTACCTAGGAAATCGCAAAAGTCACTCACTAGATAATTATTACATTTATTTTTCACTTGTATATATTATTTGTTGATTTTACCTTAGATACGGTTGCTATAAATACACTCATTATATAAATATATATATATATATATATATACATATATATATATATATATATATATATATATATATATATATATATATATATATATATATATATATATATATATATATATATATATATATATATATATATATATATACAGTGCTTTCATGATGAAAGGAACAAATTCATAAAAAAATTAGGTTTCTATTTCATGTTAAAATCCTCGGACAGGTCGATTAGTATTTTTATTTGGGCAATTTTCGCAATAAAAATTTTGTATACAGGGTGTCTCATTCAAGAGCTATGGCTTTGTCATTAGTTTTTTTAAAGGTAATACCCTGTATATTATTTCACTTTACAATTCTACGATAAATTCTTATCACTTTTTGTGAACATACCATATGCCTCAACTTGATGGATTCCCAGATTATAACGGAGATAGTGGAGCACCTGGAGATTTAAAATGTGGATTAAAAGTACAAAAAAAATTTAGGTAAACATTGTCATTAAATCTGAAGAATGAAATTTCACATGTACCATCTGAATTCATTCACTGGTGCTGTATAGTCCGCAGTTTTCACGTTTTTAACGCTCCAGGCACTACACTACTTCATTGTTTAAGAAAATGCAATTACTTGAGAGAGGACGTATTGAAGTACTTATGATGATTGGTTTTGGAGATAGGGTGCGTTCACAAGAAGAAGTCTGCAATCTATTTAATGAAAATCATCCTGATCGTCCGCCAATTACTAGATCGACAGTCAGCAAAATTGAATCAAAATTCAGGAGATACGGCCACGTTAGAGATTTACCTAAAGGAAGACCACCGAGAGTATCTGAAGAAACAGTGCTGAACGTTCTACTAGAAACCCAAGATAACCCTCATACATCCATTACTACAATTTCCAATAATTTCAATTTATCAGTAGGGTCCGTACTTATTTACTTAAGGTAAATAAGTATCATCCCTATAAAATTAAGCTGGTACATGAATTATTAGAAGACGATTTTGACCGCAGAGTACAGTTTTGTGAGCAGATTCTTGAAATTCATAATCAACATCTAAATTTCATTACAAACATAATTTTTTCTGATGAAGCCACCTTTACTTTAAATGGTCACGTCAACAGACAAAACTGTAGGTATTGGGCGACCGAGAATCCTCATTGGATGCAAGAATGCCACACACAGCGGCCTCAAAAAATTAATACATGGGCAGCGATTGTTCGAAATCGTATAGTTGGTCCCTATTTTTTTGAAGGAACACTAAACGGAGAGGACTACTTGAACTTTCTCCAGTTCGAACTCATTCCGGCTTTAGCTGTTTTGTTTCCTAACCCACAAGATCCTGACATACCTAATAACGAGATATGGTTTCAACAAAATGGGGCACCTCCTCACTATTCAATCGCTGTTCGACAATTTCTTGATGCAACTTTTCCCAACAGATGGATAGGACGGAGAGGTCCGATTGAGTGGCCGCCAAGATCACCGGACATAACCCCATTGGATTTTTTCTTATGGGGTTATTTGAAGTCTAAAGTTTATTTGAATAGACCAAATAATATTGATGATCTAAAAGAGAGAATCAGGCAGGAAATAAGACTTATCAGTCCAGAAGTAATTGACAATGATAAACGGGAAACATTGAATAGACATCAAAAATGTCTCGAAGTAAACGGACAACAGATTGAACATATGTAAAAATTAAATTAGTAATTACATTTGTGTGTTTTCATATCGTACCTCTCATTACCCACTATCTCCGTTTCTGGCAATCCATCGAGTTGAGGCATATGGTATGTTCACAAAAAGTGATAAGAATTTATCGTAGAATTGTAAAGTGAAATAATATATAGGGTATTACCTTTAAAAAAACTAATGACAAAGCCATAGCTCTTGAATGAGACACCCTGTATACAAAATTTTTATTGCGAAAAATGCCCAAATAAAAATACTAATCGACCTGTCCGAGGATTTTAACATGAAATAGAAACCTAATTTTTTAATGAATTTGTTCCTTTCATCATGAAAGCACTGTATATATATATATATATATATATATATATATATATATATATATATATATATATATATATATATACATATATATATATATATATATATATATATATATATATATATATATATATATATATATATATATATATATATATATATATATATATATATATATATATATATATATATATATATATATATATATATATATATATATATATATATATATAAGGCGTTATGAGCGGGCATTATGGATCATAACGCCCGCTCATTGTTCGAGGAGAAATAAAGCAACTTCCATTGATTAAATACTTCATAATCCTTGTCGTATACGACTCTGGATTTCTCCGGCCACGAATTATTCGCAGCTTTGGCTGCATTTTCTATGATATTCTTGGGTATATTCATATTCATTTCCATTATTTCTATAAGACTACACAAAGGAAGCACCAATGACATTCACTGAATATAATGACAAAAATATTCACAAACGTCAAAATATCAACAAATGACATGCCTACTATGAGAAGGAAAATGGAAAGTATAGGAGCAATGAACCGATTTTCAAATCGATTTTTCATTATAATAAAATAATTTTTTCGTGAAAAATAAAATCTTGTATGCTCCACGTGCGTTACTAGATCCTAACGCCCATCGGCCGTTAGGATCTATATAACGCACTTGGTACATAAATATCTATTCCGAACTTAGTGCATAAAGTCATGAGGTTTTACATGAAATTGTGTATAAAATGAAGCAGGTTTTGCAAAACTTATTATTTAATTTTATGGAGTTTTCGAACAAGCAAAACTTTTTATCAAGAATAACATTTTTCTCTAAAACTGAAAATAAAAAAGTTTTTTCTCTTGGGCACCCCATCCGTGGACACACTGTAGATATAGCCCTTAAAGGGTTTCACGTAAGTTGTAGCCAAAATCATTCCTTCCTTCTATGGCTTCGTCCTTTTCATGCGTTGGTCAAATCGCATCGCGTATCCCTACCTTTATCCAGTGTACTGACCGAGCACACGTTATCAAGCTACCCGCGAATTTCGCATTCACTTGTTTTCAGGATACCGCCAACAGAATTTCAGCACTCCGGATTTTCAGCTTTCAGAGCGCGGTATTCAAAGTTCGATTCAGCAGTCGGCTTTATTTCGGTAGTCTTCTTCCCGGCATTATTATTTTGTTGGAGCCACTTGACGCGGCGATAATTAGTTGCGGTAAAAATTGTGAAAAAACTTTCTTTAGAGACGAAGTTTTATATTATGCGCTCACGGACAGTCGAGATGGATTAATTATGAATGGTGCTAACTTAGTTCATTGGTGAGTTTATTTTCTTTATGTATTCTCATATAAAAAAAAATCATGAATTTTTTTCGTAACTTTCTAAAATTTCAACGTGAATAGCAAATATGAAATCGCAGAAGTATGTAAATCGTATATTATGTTCAATCATCACTTATTTATCCTCCATGAAACAAAAAAAGGAAAGAACTCAATCAAGCTTATTTTCTTTCAAAACGATTCGAACATTTCTTTGTTTTTATATAAAAACGTTTCATTTATTTCCTAGGTATTTCATTTTATTGACAACTTCATGAAAATAGAATGAAAATTCATACTAAAATCAGGTATAAAATATTTCTTCAATCTATTCTTCTTATTAAAATTCTTGACCATTTTCTCCATCTCTATCATTTTATGAATTATTTTATATATTATTATGTATATATATGTATATATATATATATATATATATATATATATATATATATATATATATATATATATATATATATATATATATATATATATATATATATATATATATATATATATATATATATATATATATATATATATATTTATATATAATTTATATATATATATACATGTAATCTTATAAGTAATTCGCAACATGGCTATCTAAAGGGAAAATCAACTCAATCTGCAATATATCAGTTCACAGAGGAAATTGTGGGGTTACTTGATAAGAAAGAAATGGCTTTAGGCTTGTTTTTGGATCAGTCAAGCGCCTATGATTGCTTAGTTGGGGAATTGCTATTAAGCAAATTAGAGTGCATGGGCATACGGGGAACGACTGGAAAGTGGTTTCAATCATATCTTACAGAAAGGCAACAAAGAGTTAGTATTTTGAAGGAAGGGAAAGAAATCAAATCAGAAATATTAGAATCAAAATTTGGGGTACCTCAAGGCAGTTTGGGACCAATTCTATTTTTGATTTTTATTAATGACTTGTTCTCTATAAATTCAAATTGCATAACAGGTTTTGCAGATGATGCAAATGTAATTATCAGTGCTGGTGACTTCCAACATCTGGAAGTTAATGCGCGAGATTCTATCAAAGAAATAAATTCCTGGTTTGCAAAAAATAGGCTCATTTTAAATGAAGATGAAACATCTGCAATAACTTTTGGCACATACAGATCGAAAATTGAAAGAGAATTCATTGAGATAGATAATAACCATGTAAAATTGCAAGAATCAACTAAATTTTTGGGAGTATACATAGACAAATTTTTGAAATGGTCATGCCATATAGAATACCTGGAAATGAAATTGAGTAAAGTAGGGTATGGAATAAGATCTCTCTGTAATTATTTGAGTCAATCTTGTATAAAAACAATTTATTTTGCAAATTTTGAATCACTTTCAAAATATGGAATTATATTCTGGGGAATAAGTGTAAGAGTCGGTGAGATATTTGTTATACAGAAAAGAATTGTAAGAATTATGTTTGGGTTGAAATTTTTGGAATCATGTAGAGGAATATTCAGGAGAAATAATATTTTAACAGTCTATGGTATTTATTTGTGTGATTGCTTGACATTTTTCTTTAAAAACAAGAATATAATGTTGAAGCACACAACATTACATAATTACCCAACAAGAACTTTTGGCATACACTATCCAAAACACAAACTAAGTTTAAGTGAAAAACATCCGTCATATAATTGTATTAGAATTTATAATAAATTACCAAATAGTTATAAAATGATAAATAATTTTAGTTTATTCAAGAGAAAAATTAAAAAAATGCTGATAGATTTGGAACCATACTCATTGTCTGAGTACTTTAACAGTAAGTTTGATGTTATGTTATAGAGATATTGATTAAATTGGGAAAGAAAATTGTGAAGTCCCAAATATTTGTGACACTATTTCATTCTATGTAGCATGTTGCATATTCTGAAATAAAGATATTCATTATTATTATTATTATTATATATACATATATATATATATATATATATATATATATATATATATATATATATATATATATATATATATATATATATATATATATATATATATATATATATATATTATATATATATATATATATATTATATATATATAGTATATATATATATATATATAATATATATACATCATATATATATATATATATATATATATATATATATATATATATATATATATATATATATATATATTATATATATATATATATATATATATATATATATATATATATATATATATAATATATATATACATATATATATATATGTGAAAGATATCACATATTTTTATAAATTCATAAAATTTTCTATGAGAATGTTTATTTTCGTAACCTTCGAAAAAATTACAATTCGAATGTTTTTCTTCACGCTCTATAAAGTTTTATCGTTGGATGAAGATGTAAACAAAAGGATTATAAGGCATTCTTAACATAATTTTATTGAAACTTAGCTTCTCAGTAATTCTGTGATAGAAATTATATCGTATTATATTTGAAAATGATGAAACATAAATGAAAATATCAGTGCAAACTTCGAATTGAGTGAAGTTTTCCTCAGTTAGAGAAATATCAAACCAGTGGCGTAACAAGGTATTTTTGATAATTTTGTAAAGCGAAAGGATATAAAATGTGAGTAAATGTAGTAGGTAATTAAGGTACAGTGTTTATTGAAATGTGATCGTTAAGACACTAATAAAAATCGCACTATTATCCCGAAACGCCTTATTTTTAAGTAGTGCATTGGCTTTCATCAATTCACCTGTGATGATGACTCCCAGACGATAACACCTGAATATGTTACACAAACTTAACAAATATTTGAAAATTTTCCCTCATCGTTCAGAGTTTCCAACAACAAATCCCTACTCGGTGAAAATGGGACTACCTCACTATTATACCCAGTCAAACAAGATAATATTTTTTTAAATTTGTTCACAATTGACGAAAATATCAGTGAAGATACATGAAAAAACAAAGATACAGATGAACACAGAACCTTCTCCTTTTTTGGGGTCGATTGATAAAATAAAATATGTTAGACCTTATATAGAAATTTGTACGGACCATTTGATTAGATCTGATTATGATAAATATGATATTTTGAAACTATATATAATTTTAATTAAGAGTGAAATGTTTTATACATTTAGACTTATAAAAATTACGTTTTTATGTTTGTTCTTATCGTTAACCACTCGCTATATAAGTTTGGTCACAGTTCGGTCAAAACCAAAGCATTTCAATCTTATCGCAAAATTTGGCAAATAATACGAGAAAATGCATTGATATTCGCACATTTATATTATGTGGTTTTTTTGCTACAGGGAATTCTTCAAATTTATGAGAACACTAAATCAGGAAAAATTTTGAATAATTATGAGTATTTCAAATAGTATGATATTTTATTTTTAATTAGATATTCATCTAATTTTTCCAGTTTCAAATGTTCGTAAGAATTTTGTAGACGCCGTATATATTTTTCATAACAGCCTGTTTGAAATCAATAGTTAGCATTGATTCATTTCCTCAAAAACGAACCCTTTTGATAATTTCCAGGAAGGAGCCTGGATGCTGCTTTATTTATATTTCGTTGAATATATACAGTCAAATTACCATCAGTCAACTCAATCGACGAATATAATAACAATAATTTGTTTACAGAGCAACATACAATACAATGAATGAGTAGATATAGAAGGTACCAAATGTCATTGACATAATATATGTTTAGAGGATAACAACATATTTATCCAGGAAAATTTTCATCCGCTATTATAATCATATATATATACAGGGTGTTTCTAAATTGTTGCGAAATATTTCAATGGGTGATTTTTTAGCAAAAATTAAGGGGCGCTTTCATATAACTTTTTATTCAACACCCTTTTCCCTCCAAGTTACAGCCCTTTGAAATTAGGTGAAAAAAATTGTTTTTATTCAATACATCCACTTAGGATAAAATTAGAAGAATGAAATTTGGCAGATAACTGATGCTAATAAAATGGCAGTTTCTGAGTGTTTTTGTTACCCTAAAATGTAATCACAAGGGGCTGAAAAAAACAACCCCTATAATATTTTGCATCAGAACTTTTTAATGCGCCTATATTTTCCTTTTTAAAAAATATATTCGAAAGACAGACTCGATCTGCAACTTTTTTATGTCTTGACATTTAATCATAAAGTTGTTAGTTGATCACAAAAAAATAAAATAGTGCTCAGACTATTTTCCCATAAATTCACAGAGGTTATCATTTATCAAAAAAAAACAAATGTCAAATAATTTGTTAATTGTTATTAGTAGTACAATTATTGTTCAATCCGCTCTAATTTGCAATATTCTTCAACTAAATAAAAAAATGCCATTCTCTCAATAAAGTTTTATTTAGTTGTGAAAAATGTTTGAAGTCATTATAAAACTGTCTAGAAATTAGAAAAAATCAGGACAATAAAACTATTGGTCATATGACTTCATTTGACAGCAGCTTACTTGTTTTTTTTTTAAATAAATGATAACCTCTCTGTGAATTTATGGGAAGAGTCTGAGCACTATTTTATTTTTTTATGATCAAACTAACAACTTTATGATAAAAAGTCAGGACATAAAAAAGTTGCAGATTGAGTCTGTCTTTTCAAATTTATTTTTTAAATAGGAAAGTATAAGCGCATTAAGAAGTTCTGATGCAGAATATTATAGGGGTTGTTTTTTTCAGCCCTTGTGCTAACATTTTAGTGTAACAAAAACACTCAAAAACAGCCTTTTTATTAGCAGCAGTTATCTGCCAAATTTCATTCCTCTAGTTTTTTCCTAAGTGGATGTATTTAATAAAAACAATTTTTTTACACCTAATTTCAAAGGGCTTGGAGGGAAAAGGGTGTTGAACAAAAAGTTATATGAAAGACCCCCCTTAATTTTTGCTGAAGAATCACCCATTGAAATCTTTTGCATCAATTCAGAAACACCCTGTATATATATATATATATATATATATATATATATATATATATATATATATATATATATATATATAGACCCCCCTTAATTTTTGCTGAAGAATCACCCATTGAAATCTTTTGCATCAATTCAGAAACACCCTGCATATATATATATATATATATATATATATATATATATATATATATATATATATATATATATATATATATATATATATATATATATAAACCCCCTTAATTTTTGCTGAAGAATCACCCATTGAAATCTTTTGCATCAATTCAGAAACACCCTGCATATATATAAATATATATATATATATATATATATATATATATATATATATATATATATATATATATATATATATATATATATATATATATATCACCATTGCTATCTCGGTTAATATAGAAGATAGAAAAAAAGGTTAAATGGTAAATGTTTAAGACAATTCCTGGTTAATTTCAAATCTTCTTTCAGATTTGATATACTTTCATTCGTTTTCGAAATAAAAATTAAAAACAAACATGTTTCGATTGATGACATTTTGTACCCCCTACTTTTCAGATTTTTATAAAAAATTTTCAAGTCATCAAAGTAGGTCACGACTCTAAGCTTTTCCACAACTCCATTCTGAAATTTAAGAAAGGATTTTCATACAAATGATTTTTCATTATGGTTTGCAAAATGTTTTCCTGAAAGCAAAATCATGGAATACCTTCAATATCCCCGTTATAAATAGGAGATACAATGCCATTCCATTTGGATATTTAATATTCCATAAATCATAAATATTAATATATCATACATTGGGAAATTATCAAAACAACCTATTCAGAACCTTTATTTATTAATTCGAAAGGCATTATTAGCTCTAACAAATTTAGCTGTTTCCTTCGTTCTGTGAATGGAAATCTAATTAATGATAAATGATAAATGCATAGACATATGTACAAAGATTCTCGATCAAAACGGATTTTTCCATGAAGTGACATATCATTGAAAAGCCTATCTCAAAGGTTTATTTATATATAAATTGTCTAAAACATTTCCCATTTAACCTTTTTTCTATATCCTATATTAACTACTGAGATAGCAATGTCGGTGCATTCATTTTGGGACAAATGGTATTATATATATATATATATATATATATATATATATATATATATATATATATATATATATATCTATATATATAGATATATATATAACAATATATATATATATATATCTATATATATAAATATATTATATATATATATAATATATATATATATATATATATATATATATATATATATATATATATATATATATAGTATATGTATAAATATATATATATATATATATATATATATATATATATATTATATGTATAATGTTGACGACGATAATCAAAACAAGAAGTGTTTCTCTGAAATGGAGTAACATTTATTAAATTAACTAAAACTTACAAATTTTATAACAAACCTGAAATGGAGAAACTACATTCAATGTTTGTTATCCGCCGTTCTATAAGTTTCAACAACTAATAACTATATTGTCAATATTCTGACATTTATCAATATACACAATCTAAGATCCAGAATATGGAAATAAATTGGAGAAAGTGTAAACTTTCTTACATATATATATATATATATATATATATATATATATATATATATATATATATATATATATTTCATGTATTACCTAGTATTAACACTACATACAACATAATTATTAGTGTTAGTTGGAGTATTTTAAAAGTGTCGTATGTTTCTATAGATTATGAAGAAATGAAGTCGATTAGAATGATACTTGTGTTTTCTTCATTTTAATAGATCAGCAGGTTAATACTTAACGAAACTATAAAATATTCTAATTCAACGGAAATTCTTGCTATTTCACAAATGTGATTACATTTTATAACAATATATTTCACAACAATATATTGAGTATGTGGATGTTGAACATTTTGTTCCCTTCAAAGCTAACACGACAAGCTGTACATCGTATTCAACAATGCAATTAGAACGGTTTTCAATAATGTGACGCTTTCAACTTTGTTCATCGGCGTCTACAACAAGAGGGATCGTGTTTATTAGCACTTTCGAAGTCACGGTTAAGACATAAGGGTGGCATATGTGAATTTACCCAGACTGACATCATATAAAACGGGAGATTCAATGAAACCGAATTCTATATAGATGAAATGTAATTCCTACATAACATTAGATTCATCTATATCAATAATCCAACAGCAGAATTCATCATTTCACATGGTTTTATATCGATAATAATGATTAATGTAAGTTCTCCAATAGAAATTTTTCTTTGGATAGCTACTTCTCTCAACTGATAAAGAAATCTAACACGAGTTTAAGATAACCTCAAAATCAATGAAAAATCACGTGATCAGTAAAGCTCTATATATATATAGCTCGTTGATGGGCGAAACAGAATGTCCAGTTTTTCGATCATATGTGGCATTGATGTTCTAACATTCTACCTTGGAGGATAAATGGAAAATCCATGTCGTCGATGAAGTCTCAGGAAACTAGCTCCGTTGGAGGATGGTTGATTTGATTAATCGTCAATTTTCCAATGAATTTCCCAACTCATTATTATCTTCATCCTTTACACGCGCCGGTACATCGAAAATAAATATGGATTTTCAAGAAATAAGAATACGTTTATAAAAACGTAATTTCCACAATATTCACATAAAATGACAACTGTTTCGACGTCACAGTCCACAGTGTCATCAGATTAAGTGACTTACGAATTCTTAATAGTTATTTACGATACAAGTGAGTTAATAGCATCATTAAGATACGCGTGTGAAAGTTGCACAACGAGTGCGTAGCACGAGTTGTGTAACCACACAAGTGTCTTAATGGGGTTAACTCGGGTGTATTGTACAATATTTTATCTACTCCTAACCGGGATACTTATTTTTATACGATTCATTTTTATTATAATTAATTTTACCTTAATACCTTTGTTCAAATAAGTACCTGAAACACCATGCATGGCAATGTCAATTTGATATTAAATAATATTGATATCACTTTAAAGTCAAGTTTCAAAAA
>JARQZK010001790.1:20000-23444 GCA_030704885.1 Cynegetis impunctata | reverse complement strand
ACACTCACAGCTAATGCTATATATATATATATATATATATATATATATATATATATATATATAGTATATAATATATATATATATATATATATATATATATATATATATATATTATATATATATATATATATATATTATATATATATATATATATACTATATATGTAAAAACTTGGTTCACGGAATGAACCGCGTAAAGATTTTGAAAAAAAAAACAAGAATTTTTTTTTTTTCTTTCAAATCTTATTACGCGTGTTCATTCCGTGAACCCAAGTTTTACAAATACTTCCGACCCGCGGAAACTCTTTCTGAACATATAATATATATATAATAATATATTATATATATATATATATATATATATATATATATATATATATATAAATTCATAGGTAAAGGTTCGGTGAAAGTGAAAATAAATAGGCTGAATAATAAGAATATTTAAGTATGGTAAAAATACTTTCTGAACAGATTTAAAAAATTGTGCTGCTATGAAAATCATCGCGGTGATACGTGACCATTCAGCAGTTTTTATAGCTTATTTTCACTTCATTTAGAATAATCATCAACTCATCTCCATCTCTATTTTAATTATAAGCTGATGCTAATCTTCAAACGCTAATTTAATTAAATTTTAAACGCGGATCCGCCTACAGCTTTATACATTCAGTAATATATAATAACAGAAAGTTCTTAGAACACATACGTGTGAAATTTATTCAAATCATTGCTTAACGAATGTTTAAGTAGAAGGTAGGTAATATTTGGTTATTCGGTGTTCCTCTATTCGTGTCATTACTCACTTCTTCTCTGATGTCAAAGGCCAAGAGAAATGTAACTTTATTCATTGAAGTTCTTGCATACAAAGAAAGTGTTTGAAATTATGGTAATGTGGTCATTTTTTTAATATCTTGCTTATATTGAAGTGATTGTATTTGAAGTGACTATTGGTAAAAAACAGCTCAACTCTTTACCCTGATGAAAATACAAAATAAAAGAGGAAATTGATGCATAAAGCAGTCGCTGATGTGTATACCTATAAATCAGTAATTTTTCGCCAAAGGAATATTTAAATCGAATTATATTTCAATTAGGTACGAAATGAAGTTTTTTTCAGTCAAAATTTGTTCATTCTTTTTGGCTTTTTTCAACAGAAAAAGGTAAATGAATGTAAATGAACCCGCCTCTCTTTTGGACTTCTGTATACAATGAAGGCACAAACTTCAATAGTTGATGGAATCCGTCGTTACTGCGTGATAATTTAACATGATGAACTAAATTTGAATTTACTACGTTTATTATCACAAAATATTTTGACAAATATAACACTGCGATTGCAATTTCGGTCACTAGACCATCATCGGGCAGATTGAGTTAAGAAGTTCTTAACTCAATCTGAAACAAAATATTTTGAAAAATATAACACTGCGATTGCAATTTCGGTCACTAGACCATATTCGGGCAGATCGAGTTAAGAACTTAAGAAGTTCTTAACTCAATCTGAATCAAAATATTTTGAAAAATATAACACTGCGATCGACAATCTGCCCGATGGTCTAGTGACCGAAATTGCAATCGCAGTGTTATATTTTTCAAAATATTTTGTGATAATAAACGTAGTAAATTCAAATTTAGTTTTGTTCAACAAACTTCAATTTCAGCTTGTCGTTAACACAGAGCGCTGAACAGGATAATAAGGAAAGTGGTCTTAAGGCCAACCCAAATAATCTGTCAGCCAAGGGCATCAGAGTCATTCTAGACTAGAGACCCTTCCAGATCTTACGATACCAAGAACTCTATGGTAAATTAACATTATTCTGCTGCATTTTATTCAATACTACCTAGCTAGTTAGCCAAGGTACGCTGGCTAGTATCAGGGTGGTCCCGGATTCAAACCCCGGGGCCGACTGGTCTTCCATGAGTTTTTCTCAAAGGTTTCCTGATGGCGTAAAGGACGTCACTGCTTGTAAATTACAAGGCGTATAGTGGGCCAGTATCAATCCTCTGAACCCTACCTACACTTCCTATGTTCCATATACAAGGCTATTCAAATTCGAGTTTATGCATGGAGATTTCGATAACGGATGGTTGAATGGGGGCAAAGTTGCAGATTTCAGCGGTCAATTATGTGGATAAAAACAATCTCATCTAGCTTCTTTAGTTCTGGAGTTATAAAGAAAAATTTCGAAAATGTCGAAATTATTTTTTGCCTATATCTTTTTATTTTAGGATTTTTTTAGAACAAATTGTCACTTTGCCATTGCAACTTTTTGTAGGCTATCCAAATATCTGAATAAAAATTATATACAGGGTATCGTATAAATTGGGCCACCTCTACTTTTAATTAAAATACGGACCTGTATTTTTAATTGCATTTTTTTTAATGCCAAGAGTCATATTTCATATAGTACTAGTATTTTCATCAGAATTACAGAGTATTTTGGAAGTATTGAACAACTACCAGTGAAATTTCATTTTTTTTTCAATTTCAGTTGTGATTTTAAAAAAATATCATAGAATAAGGTATAGAATGCCTAGTATTAGTTCAATATTTCAAAAACACTTCATGATTTCGATAAAAATAAAACGCCAATATGAAACATGACCCTTCGCATTTGAAGAAATGCAATAAAAATACAGGTCCGTATTTGAAAATGAGAAGTTGAGGGTGGCCCAATGTGTACGATACCCTGTATATACATGTCATTCAGATATTTTGAAAATTGACAAAATTTGAAAAAAAAATAATATTTTTTCCATTACAGCTGGAATTTGAAAAAAAATGTTGAAATATTACTGTTAATAAGTCAATATCCCCAAAACACTCTGTAATTCAGATGGAAATACTACGACAATATGAAACATGACTCTTGGAATTCAAAAAAATGCAGTTAAAAATACAGGTCCGTATTTGAAAATTAAAACTTGAGAGTGGCTCAATTTATACGATACCCTGTATATAATTTTTATTCAAATATTTGGATAGCCTACAAAAAGTTGCAGTGGCAGAGTGACAATCTGTTTTAAAAAAATTCCTAAAGTAAAAAGATATAGGCAAAGGAAGAATTTCGACATTTTCGATTTTTCCTATATAACTCCAGAACTAAAGAAGCTAGATCAGATTGTTTTATCCATAACCATCCGTCTATCTCTTACCGTTATGAAAATCCCCATGCATAGACTCGAATTTGAATAGCCCTTTCTCTCCAATCCTCAAAAAAAGGAAAAGGAAACACACGTGTTTCATTCCAAGTATGTGTCAGGGAGGCGGGCAGCTTGAGTTTGGGATTAACTCCTTCAGCCAGATCAGAGGATACACTTGTATGTACAAGTGCATTAAGGATAGGTGAGACGGGATATTTATGGAACATAGGAAGTGGGGGTAGGGTTCAGAGGATTAATACTGGCTCAGCATTCGCCTTACAAGTTTGCAAGCAGTGACTTA
>JARQZK010001790.1:0-15000 GCA_030704885.1 Cynegetis impunctata | reverse complement strand
AAAATCGCGAATTTCGACTGAGAAAAAATATCGTAGTATGCCCAGAAAATTGGAATAAACATTTAAAATTTCGTCCCAAGGTAGACCTTTCAGTACTTGATATTTCAAATAAAAGTGGTTGAAATCGGTCCACAACTTCAAATTTCACAGGGGTGTTTCCATTAAAAATGGGTCACACTGTATATTTGTTTATGTTAATTATTCATTCCGATGCCTGATTATCATTATACGAATAGATAGTAAATTAAGTATTTTCAAAAATAATAATCAATTTATAATAAATAACCAATTCAAATTTGAAAATGAGACTGCTGAATATTTCTATACTAAAACAAAGAAATATTACATTGTCTCTAATTCACATATTGAATGTATCCGTGTCTAGGCCAAGCTACAGAGATTCAGAGTGAGCATTTTGTGTAAAAAGTGTTAGAAGAAAAGCAGCTCCGCCATTGTTTGTAAAATAGTTCCACATGATATAGTGATATGTTTTTCACTCGACTTTATTATTTATATCTTTGTTATTAACAATTTTATGCAAAAAATCGCGTTTTTTTTAGTTTTTAGCTTATAAAATTGAAACTATCAGAGTAATCGTGATGGTGTAAATAGACTTATTGTAGAAAATGAAAAGACAAAAAAAATGAGAGGTCAGACGACTCGATCAGACCCTTAGTCTATGGGAAAATCGGAAAAAAACGGCCAAAATGCAGTTTTTTCAAAAATTCATAACTCGGTTATTTTTTGAGTTGTAGCGTAGATCCTCCGGTTAGTATTATTTATGAATATAAACTTTATTTGTGCGAAGAGCAGGAACTGTCCGATGCATAGTTTTTGATCTGTGGCCATTTGAATTAGTTTTTGATCTGTGGCCATTTGAATATTTTACTATGCAATTTTCCAGCAGACCTGAATGCGACAGGGATTTCAATTTACAAAAAAGATTTTGAAAGTAGAATTCTCATAGTTCAAAACGTTCATCTTGGTTTTACATGAAAACGCTGAGAAATATGTTAAAAATAACGCTGAACATGACGAAAAAGGGTCGAGCGCGTGAGAGTAGTTGAAGAGTGAGGGTAGAGCAGCAGGCAAGGAAAAGCATGACATTCTAAAGCGTCGGCATTTTGAACATGACGGTAATTTCTCGGCCGTTTTTCGTCATGTTCAGCTTTATTTTTAACATATTTCTCAGTGTCTTCATGTAAAACCAAGATGAACGTTTTGAACTATGAGAATTCTACTTTCAAAAACTTTTTTGTAAATTGAAATCGGGCCATACCTGTCGTATTCAGGTCTTCTGGAAAATTGCATAGTAAAATATTCAAATGGCCACAAAAAAAAACTAAGCATCGAACAGTTCCTGCTCTTCGCACAAATAAAGTTTATATTGATAAATAATACTAACCGGAGGATCTACGCTACAACTCAAAAAATAACCGAGTTATGAATTTTTGAAAAAACATCTGCATTTTGGCCGTTTTTTTCCGATTTTCCCATAGACTAAGGGTCTGATCGAGTCGTCCGACCTCTCATTTTTTTTGTCTTTTCATTTTCTACAATAAATCTAAATACACCATCACTATTTCTCTGATAATTTTAATTTTATAAGCAAAAAACTAAAAAAAAACGCATTTTTTGCATAAAATTGTTAATAACAAAGATATAAATAATAAAGTCGAGTGAAAAACATATCACTATATCATGTGGAACTATTTTACAAACAATGGCGGAGCTGCTTTTCTTCTAACACTTTTTACATGAAAAAATCTCTGTAGCTTGGCCTAGTCTGAAAACTGAACAAACCGCCCGTGTAGAAAGGATCACCTTTCAAAACGCATCGCTATACGAATACAGCTGACTTTGAGAGTGTAACACTTACATTACATTCTATTATTTTTAGGTCTAACTTCCATTCGCCTAGTGCCTGGAGTGTAACGTGAGATAACGAACTTCGTTTCAAAAAAATCGATTCCGTCCCTGTATAATGATCGGTAATGTAAATTCCGATCAAAATTTTAATCGAGAAAGTGACGATTTCATCGCCGACGACCCTTGTTGGCAATCATCTTCAGAAACCGTTCCAGTAAACGCTCTGACCTTTTAATCTTGGATAATTCCGTCTATATATTTTTTCACACGGCTGCTATTGCAATTTCCGGTCACGGCAAGTTGTTATAAAAGAAGCAGGTAGTTCCCACATGATCAACCAAGCTAGTTAGTCGAGTATGTTAGGTACGCTAGCTAGTATTTGGGAGGTCACGGGTTCAAACCCCGGGGCCGACTGGTCTGCCATGAGTTTTTCTCAGAGGTTTCTTCATGGTAATGTAAGTCACTGCTTGCAAACTTATAAGGCGAATGCTGGGCCAGTATTAATCCTCTGAATCCTACCCACACTTCCTATGTTCCATAAATATTCCGTCTGACCTTTCCTTAATGCACTTGTACATACAAGTGTATCCTCTGATCTGGCTGAAGGAGTTAATCCCAAACTCAAGCTGCCCGCCTCCCTGACACATACTTCAGCGAGGAATGAAACACGTGTGTTTCCTTCTTTCCCACATGATCGGTTGATCTAACCTTATTTTTGCAGTTTTCGGCAACTTAAAATTCGAGGTTTCTAGTCTAATTCCACGAAAATAATAGACAATTGCAACGTATCTAAACATGGGCGCAGGTAAGTGGGGCCAATTAGGCATTTGCCCATCCCTTGATTGAGAAAAAACAAGTTAAATTACAAAAAAATCAAAATCATACATTTATTTTCCAAAAATATATAAAATATCAAAACATGTTGTCAATACACAACTAGAGAACAAAATTAAAATATAACAATTACTTATTCTTTGAACAATAACTGCATTCTGGGGAGAAGCCCGTATTTATTAATTACTGCATCAATAAATGCAGGGCCATCTTAACGGCAAGGCACACGAGGCACGTGCCTTGGGGCATCGGCTTCAGGAGGGCACTACGCCAATTTCGAGGGGGTTAATTTTTCTTGCTGAATATTTAAAAAAATTAATACAACACAAAAATTATTCAATTTCGTAGAAAACACTGAAGTAGGTACATTCGATTTTAAACAGCTTATTATACATTTTCGATTACCCCTTAGGCTACCCGACGGTGACGTTTGCGTACGTACCATAAAATCTTAATATTATAATAATGTGTAGTATATACCTATCTATGGTACGTACACATGATCGTACTAAGTACCATTTTCTTCCAAAATTGTTTTCAATTACTGTTCAAAAGTTAGGTTAGAAATTCAATAATTTTCATTATAATAATCGTTATTAAATTTTTTTTGAATATTTGAATTGTTATTTAGTTTCGTGAATGAAAGAATTTATTATTTCACATCTATTAATTTCAGATAAATATAAAAAAATCGGCCAAGTGCGAGTCGGACTCGTGCACGAAGGGTTCCGTACCATTGACTATGCCCCCCTTAAATATTTATTTTATTTTATTTTTATTATTTATCATTAAAGTAAAAATACAACTGGGTATTTTTTGAATATTTCAATTGCCTACCTGTTGCCATTATTGATATCGAGTTAAAAACGGCAAAAAAATCGCGTTTGTTGTATAGGAGCCCCCCTTAAATTGTAACGTGTCAATTCCCCGCTTAACCGCCGCCACTGAATTCTAAATCGAAATACCGTGTTTCACAGATGAATAGACTCGGGCAGTTCGGGATGACCTGCGTATTACGAAAATATCGAGATAGCGTTGAATTTCCACGTGAAACATGTAATATCGTTCTTGCTTTTAGCAAATGGTTGTTGAAGATAATAATAATAATAATAATAATAATATTCTTTATTTCAAATCAGAATGTTACACAATATTGTGAACAATTAGAAATGAAATTGTGTCAGGAAAAAATGAAAATAAAATGTTTATCCAGGAAAGTTATACTTCAAAAATTCCTGGATATCATATGGTTCCATGTCCAGTAGCATTTGGTAGATTTTTTTTTTGTATATTTTAAAGTTGGTTTCTGTTTGGATTCCTATTGGGCAATGGTTGAAATATCTTGTCGATTGGTATTGTGGTCCTTCTTCCGTTATTGTAAGCCTGTGTGCTGGATATAAAATCTGTGATGTTCTTGTATTGTAGTGCTGACTTCTGTTTTCTGTATAATAACGTTTGTTTTTAAAAAGAAAAAGTAGGCTCTCTTGTATATGGATTGCAGTCGATGTTAATAGGCCATTTTGTTTGAACTTGCTTCTGCAAGAATCCATTGACTTCATGCCACAAATGATCCGAAGTGCTCTTTTTTGTATTTTGAAAATATTATTTATACTTGCTCCATAAAATAGAATTCCATATCTTAATTTCGATTCAAAAGTTGTTTGATAAATTATTTTTAAGGATTTCGTGTCTAGATATTGTTTTATTACTCTTAAAAGGTGACAAGTTGTTGAAAGTTTCTTGAATATGTTCTTTCCAGCTTAGATTTTCATTTATCTGCAGTCCCAGAAATTTTGTGGTTTTATTGAACTGTATCTTAGAGTTTGACACCTTAAGATATTCTGGAGTATCATAGCCTGCATGATTAGTTTCAAATAGGATAATGCTTGTCTTGTCAACATTCATGCTCAATTTGTTTTTGGTAAACCAATGTTCTGTCCTGTTCAGTACTGCATTATGGTCATTTCAGGAAAAGTATTTGCCTTCAATAAAATGTTCGTATCGTCTGCATAATTTAGAATTTTAGTTTTTTCGTTTTCATCTAGGCTAGAAGGCAGGTCATTTATGAAAAGAGTGAAGATGATTGGCCCTAGTATACTTCCTTGTGGTATTCCTAATTTTATAGGGTTAGGTTCTGATAGGCATTCATTTATACCATTGTTTACAAGTGTTCAGCACATCATTAATTGTTAAAATTATAGTCAATATCAATTGAACGTTTATTCAATATATTAAAATTTTGAAGTATCCGTGGCGTCTGATAGACGTCACCTTGTCTGGAGTTTAAAAAAACACCTTGTCTGGAGTTTAAAAAACCACCTTGTCTGGAGTTTAAAAAACCACCTTGTCTGGAGTTTAAAAAACCACCTTGTCCGGAGTTTAAGAAACCACCTTGTCTGGAGTTTTAAAAAAACCACCTTATCTGGGGCTTGGAAACCACAGCTGGAGCTACCAAGAAACTAGGGACAAAGATAGGGCAGAAGTCAAGAATACAATCCACCTATAGAAAAATCTAAAACGTCGATAGAAAATTAAATAGAAACAAAAAGATAAGTTTCATTCTATGTATTAAGAAAATAGTAAATACCTTCATTTTATCTTGTTGTTATTACTGAGAACAAACTAGAACCCATATATGTTTAACCAATCTCCCCGCTAGCTCGGGCATAAATATATCTTAAAAGGGAGAGTGGTTACATAATTTTAAACTCCAGACAAGGTGGTTTTTTAAACTCCAGACAAGGTGACGTCTATCAGACGCCACGGATACTTCAAAATTTTAATATATTGACTATTTCACTCATTCCATTTTTAGTGAGAAAGTTTCCATAGCTACTCTCGTTTCACAGCGATAAAACATGCAAGCCGGCAAAACTTACTATGTTAGTATTTCAGCGACAATATTTTGACGTTTCTCACATGAATCGTTATTTCCTTGACTTTCTGAAATGTGACCATATTACTGTTAGACATATTTTCTCGTGAAATAGTCATGTCGAATACCACTCGAGATGAAATTTAAGCAGGTAAAATTTCTCTCTTGTAACATTCAAGTTTGTTGCTTAGACAATTTCGCTCATGACATTTTTTCCAAAATCACTCGCCTGACGGCTCGTGATTTTGATACAAATGTCATTCGCGAAATCGCCTAAGCAACAAACTTTCATATTACAATCGAGAAATTTTGCCGGCAAAATTTCATCTCTAGTGGTATTATATATGAATAAACGTTCCATTGATATTGACTATAATTTTAACAATTAATGATGTGGTATCTTCAACAACCATTTGCTAAAAGCAAGAACGATATTACATGTTTCACGTGGAAATTCAACGCTATCTCGATATTTTCGTAATACGCAGGTCATCCCGAACTGCCCGAGTCTATTCATCTGTGAAACACGGTATTTCGATTTAGAATTCAGTGGCGGCGGTTAAGCGGGGAATTGACACGTTACAAAATATTCATTTTAGTTTTTTTTTATAGAGGCAACAGAAACACATAATTTGTAAAAATTTCAACTGTATAGCTATGTTCAAAATAGTCTCAATTGTTTGGTGAGCACAAGTAAAGCTCATATTCAAACTGTTCGCGGATCTTTTAGAGGCTCTCTGGTGAAATACATACTTTCTTGCACGATCATTTGTTACAGTTCTTCAATTGAGTCTTGTTTGTTTTCGAATATAACGGATTTCAAGTGACCCCATAGAAATGAATCGAGAGGTGTCAGATATGGTGACCTAGGTGGTCATTAAGTAGGCTAAGTACTGCCATTTTGAAGAAAAAAAATTAAAAATAGAATTACAAATTTCAAAAATAGCAAAATAAATGGAGATTGCCACTTACAATTTTAGAGGTAGGTGCCCTGGAGCTGAAGGGGTTGAATATAATACAACCACTCATGCCTCGAAAGTTGTCCTGCTTCATATATAAATTGACGTTTTTCGCCAAACATTCATAGTGTCATCAGTAAGAAATATTCAGGGCTGCTTCTTTTAAAATTGTCACCCTGTATATAAACGAATGTATTACATATATTGTTTCTACAGTCCAGCTTTATAAAACAATATTGTCCAAAATGATGCTACGGAAAAAAGATTATTTCATATTTTTATCAACATTTAATTGAAGAAAACCATCTTAGTGTAATAATGGTTCCCTTTCTTTCATAAATAAAATACAACAAAAAACTAAATATTAATTTTCAAAATAATTTCAACATGTCACTTTCATTATCATTTAAGTAAATACTGTTGAGTAAAGTTCATTTAAAATATCCCGCAATAGAATTGAAATTTATGTAACGAATGCCTATGTAAAATTGCTTTTTTGTTCACGAGATTTGTGAATGAAGCATTACAAAATATGTACTAAAGTAACAGTTGCTTGTCGTTATTATTCAGTGTAATAATAATGAAAAGATTCTCATAAGAACAATTCGAACTAGTTTCACATCTTCATTGCGATAAAATCTTATTGAAGGCCTACAACTTATGAAACGTCCTGGTGCAGTTTGAATTGTTATAGAAAAAGCTACTGCGAGTTTAATACCAGGTCAATTCTAATGCAAGCCTGAATAACGGCTTGAACACTTAATTTATGTCGAAATAGATGGTAGTAAATGTATATATATATATATATATATATATATATATATATATATATGAATGTAAAATATATATGTAACATATACACAGTGTACCTTCTAAAAAGATTCCGCTAAAATAACAAGAAAATATCTTCAAAAAGAATGCCGTGAGGGGACACATTTTCACAGAAGTAACATCCCCGTGGAAGTGGTACCAACCATTAAACCTCTTTTGAAAATTATAGCTCCGAATGGTATATATATATATATATATATATATATATATATATATATATATATATATATATATATATATATATATATATATTATATATATATATATATACACATGAGCTTACCCAGCTTCTGGCCTAGGGGGGGCAAGTCGGATTTTTTAGGTCGAATCGTCCGCGGCTGTTTTGTCATACACACTACACAAACACACCTACATGAAACATTAGGAATATGTAGTGTAGTGTGTAGGGCAAACAGCCGCAAATGATCCTGCTTTATAGGTAGTGAAATAAATAAAAGTAAATTTGATTATGGATGCATTCTTATTTCATTTAAATCGCTTCAACTTTAAAAGTAATTTTCGAGGATCTTCTGCAAAACGGTTTATAACATCTTCCGGGGAAGAATCGCCCATATGGTTTAAAAGTTTTTCATGTATACTGAGCAAAAAAAGTACATTTAACCTGCCTACAGTCATTGTTGATCTCAGCCACGTTTTCACGCGTCTGAGTGTACTGAATAATCTTTCAATTTTAGCCGTGGAAACAGGCTTTGCCAGTAAAATTTCTAGGGCTGTTTTCACTTTCGGATAAAAACATTCTGCTTGTTGGATTGATTCCGTTATCTCCAAATCTCTCAAGCCGCCCTTCTTGTTTACCCAAAAAGTGCGCCATAGTTCAGCTTCAGATGTGATCCCTTCTAATTCATGAAATTTGGATCCTTCGTCCATACATTTTCTTAATTTTGGAGCTGTAATTTTTATTATTTGAGCAGGGTATAACAATGAAAGAGCAAACGCTGGTGAATGTTCTTTACCGAATCTCGTCTCTGATGTGGATGATAATGAATCCAAATAGATACAACAATCGGCGAAAATATTCTCTAAATGAACCAGCTGGATGATTTGCCCTTTATTGTTGGAGGCTTGCTGTCCTTGGAAGACGCAGCTCAAGATTCAAAACCTTAGCAATTTTATCAGCAGATTTCAATAATTCTTCAGTGTCTTCTTCGGCAGAAAGTCTATGTTCCGTAATTGCTGTTTTTATGGTTTGAATGTGCTCTGCGCACTTAATTACGTCTAATAAGGTTTTAGACTGCAATGTGCTTGTTTGTCTATAATACAAAAAGAAAATATGAATGTGGTTTGTCCAACTGCGGTTAACAATTGGAAAGCTACTTTTCTTGTCCCAGAATTACCTTCCTATGAAAGCTTTTCCAAACCTTTTTTACACTTTGATTAGTAATTAGGCGATTTCATACATGTTCTGCAAGATTTCCATGGGGGGGGGTTCAGCTGCCAATATATGCTTTTATATACCTACTTATGGCAGTGAAACTTGGACACTGAACAACAGACAAAGGAGTAGAATCGAAGCAGCCGAAATAAAGTACCCACGAAGGACGTTAGATAAAGAGTATGATCGAGTATATTGAAGAGAGACAATTAGGATGGTGGGGTCATCTCCAGAGAATGGATAGAAGCACACAAACTAGACAAGTATGGGAAGCTAAAGACCAAGGGAAACGGAGAAGGAGTAGACCAAGAAAGACATGGGAAGACACGATGGAAGAAATACTGAAGAAGCGAGGAATAGGAGTTAATGAAGCAAAGAGAATGGCGGGAGACCGTAGGAGATGGAAAGAGATGATCAGGAAATGAGAACAAATCAGAAACCCCTACACCCATATGTATAGGAAGGGTCACTGAGTATATATATATATATATATATATATATATATATATATATATATATATATATATATATATTACTCTTCCGTATCAGAGGATTTTGTTTGTTGTACTATTTTCATCTTCAAATTTTCAATCCAATGCTTTGCTACGCCGTTCTGATGAGGACCAAAGAGTCCGAAACACGTGTCAACGGCTGCTTCCATATAAACGTACTATACCGATAATTTTACTCCACATCTTTAATGTTTTCCCATGACCCATTTCTTTGTTGTTAGATAAATAATTATTTTTATTTTCAAACATTACGTAGGTAAAGGTTTCTTTGGTTTCCCTTACCATCTAATCATAACATTTTTGAATGTTAATATTAGACTGAATAGTATATAATAAATAACTAGCAAGACAAAGCAGCCTTATTTTTTCAATTTTTTCACATCAATAAATGTCAAAGAAATTTCAATTAAGAATATCGAAGTAAAACGTCAACTCTTTAATAAAATCGAGTTTTTTAAGATTCAACCAGCCTGTTATTGCTAATAATTATCAAGAGATTATATATATATATATATATATATATATATATATATATATATATATATATATATATATATATATATATATATATATATATATATATATATATATATATATATATATATATATCATTATATATCATTATATAGTCATACGCGTGAGTAGAAGAGCTCGGTCACTAAGGTCGTATTTTTCGCATGAAATGCATCACGTGGAGATGTGATTTGCGAAGTGCATCACATACTGATACGTTGACCGAAAGCGTTATCCTTATTACACTCATGGTGCCTGCAACTGTTAATGTCCGACTAAAATATCTTGGCGAAGACAATTTTATGTGCTGTCTTTCTGACAAATAATAACTTACAACCATAGCTAACATCATTACGTTATGACTATTTCTTCATAAACGCCCTAGGTCGTTATTTTTCTGAAATAACGCCCTAGGGCATTGGTCCCCAGCCCTGTACCCGCGGGTGCCATGCCGCCTGTCTACTGTTTTACGTGTGCCGGCCACTCATGGTCTATTCTGTAGACTAGAACTGATGGCTGTGTGGTATAAAAACTTAGAATGAGTAGCGCAGAGGTCTCAACTGACGTTCACTGCCTGATTCTCGACTACCGCGCTCTTCCAGCCCGGTGCAAAGAAGAACACTCCTTTCCAGGATGGTGAGTTGTTAAAAGAACAGTTATCAACCAGCACCGTCACAAGAACAATACACGATATTTCAAAAGACGTGCAAGCTCAGTTGAAGAATGATTTGGAAGTATGTGAATGGTTCTCATTACAATTTTAGGAGTCTATAGACATAACAGACGTAGCATAGTTAGCCGTAATGATGAGGATAGTAGTTAATGGCTTTACTGTAAAGGAAGATCTACTGAAAATATTACCCATGAAAGGACGAACAACAGGGAAGGATATCTATAACATATTTAGAACATACGCAAAGTCAATTGATATCAATTAATAACATATACTTATAGAACATATGCGTAGTTAATTGATATCAATTAATATCAAAGGATTTATTGCCCTCTGCAAGAAAGATAAATCATTTCCAAACTTCATGTCATAGGAAGTTTTGTGTGGTAGAATACTACCCTTTGGGCACGTCATGAAAATAGTTACAAATTAGTCAAATTTATTCGAGCAGTCCCATGCAACACTGCCTTTTCAGGGCACTATTACATGAAATATAAACAACAATGTTCTGTTTTTGGAATTAAATATTTTTTGTACATATATCTGTTTTATTAAAAATCTCCATCTATAAACTTACCTTGAATTTTTAAATGGTAATCGCCCCCTAGCCGGAATGCTAGAATGTGCTTTTAGATGAGAAAAATCTGGGGATCCCTACCCTAGGGTAATATTTCGTATTTAACCGACTTTGACATAATTTCATTATTTGTCAAATAATATACCTTCCAGTCGTATATTATAGTTATTAACGTAACAAGGCCGATATGTAGCAAATAACGGATGAGGCTGGATATTGTAATCCGAGGCGCAGCCGAGGATTATAACTAACCGAATCCTTTATTTGCGTATCGGTCGTGTGTCGTTAAAAATTTTTCGTAATCCCGTTGAAAGATTATATTTTGATTCCGAAGAAAGAAAAAAACCCCGTACCTCGCAATTCTACAGAAAAATCCCAACGTCGTGCACTCTGTTGTCATGGAACAGTTTGACAGTTTTATAAACAACGTCAGTTTTCTGTGTTCTCAAGTTCGCTTTAACGACGACCATGGATGAAATTGATGAAATTGAGGAACAAAATCATGTGCAGTGCAGCGAGTGTTGATTAACTGCCGAAAATAACTCAAGAGCGATATCAAAAAGAATATGAAAATTTTGAAATGTGGCATAAAAGCAAGAATGTAAAGGTGGTTAATGAAGATGTATTATTAGCCTATGCGAAATGAAAATCAGAGGTTTATTCTCCCAACTCGCTGTGGACCAAGATTTCCACATTGTAAGCAGAATGATGTTTTGAAATAAATATTTGAACAAGTGATTTCTTAACGGTCGCCGGCCGTTATGAAATTATAACGGCCGGCGGCTGTTAAAACTGACTTTTCAATTGTCATCTGAATACCGTTAAATCAAAATAACAGTATGGGATTACGAAAAATAATAATAAGGATGAATTTTAGATGACTCAAATCTCAACAAGCTTCAAAAATAAATTTACAAGGTTTACTCATCATAAAGATATGTTGTAATTATATATAGCGGTTTAAGAAACAGTTGGCAGAAGATGTTTCAATTAATTATAAACAACATATCCAAAACCGAACCTTCTAGAACTTTTCAGGTGGTGGATTTTTGCACCCCAAAATCCCCTCAAAAATATGTTAGAGGGTTAGAAACTTTTACGTGAATTGAGTTGATATTAGCAGAGTGTTTTTCACTTCTTTCTCTAACCGCCGCCATTTTTATGCTAGGATTTCATATTCTTTCGTAGCTTTTGCGCTCCTCTACAGCTTCTGTTGATTGACTTAGAAGGTTAAAATGTGGTACGTGGATTGATTAGATGTTAGGGAAGTGTCCATTCAGGCAATTATCATGTTGCAACTACATATTCAGTAAGAAGGTTGAAAATTTGTACTTAATTTTGGTTGATGTTACGCAAGTGCTATTTGGGAATGTCAACTCTAACCACTGTAATTGACTTAGAAGGTTAACAATTTGTATATGTTGTATATACAAAATAAACACAAATGAGAAGAACATACTATCATTTATTCTTCCTCGTCTTGAATGTATCTAATATTAGAAAATTATGGATTTCTCTTCATTGTAACAACCGAAAAACAAATTGTAATCGATTTTTAATCCTTTTGAATCTACAATTGTAACAACCTTACAGTTTGAATTCCAGTTACCTAATTTGAATGTAGCGTTCTTTATTACACCTTTCTAACATAGTTTCGATATCTATTGCACGTGTTTATTCAATTTGAATATTTGTTATAATAAACGACAGATCGACACTTACACAAGATCGTACCTAATAGTATTATGGGTTAGATATTTTAAAATTACGCAATTCTATGCTTCATGTTCTTTTTCTTGCAGATGGTTACAGGCATAACCAGCAGATCACCAACAGTAATGGCCAAAGGCTAGAGGTCAACTGTTGCGATGGTCTACAAGAGTACTTTCACAAAGTTGAATTCATCTCTTAAACAGATGGATTAATAGATTTCATCCTATTTTATGGTCAGCAAATTATTTGGTTATTCAGTGGCGTAGGTGGAGGAGGAGTAGGCGTACGCCCAGGCCTTGATATGAGTTCCCAAATGCGTGATTATAGCTTCGATGGATGCAACGTCTTGAATAAAAGTTCGAAGGTCTTGTAAATTTGTAACTTTATATCATTAACGTCTATTATTTGATAGTTTGCTAATTATGGTAGCATAATTGCTATTTTTTGCGATTGAGAAAGGCTTGAAACTTTCGTTATTTTTATGTGATTGATGTATGGGATTAAGTGAAAGGTAAGAGTTCAGTTCGCTGCTAATTGGGATGAATTCATCACGAATTCATTCAAGATACGTTCGGTATCTAAAGGAGCTAATTTAAATGTTATTTCTCATTTCAATTAATTCAACTTTAAATGAACAAATTATTTATCAAAGTTTGAATACTACGAGAAACTTTCTCGCAGATACGTTTTTAATAAATATACAAAATTGTCTTCATTATTAATATTACTCAAACTTGATTGGTTTTACTTCTAAGTTATACATATATTCACTCTACTGGCCATTATGGACACACTTTTCTTTACTCTCGCAGTTTACAATGAGCTTATAGGAATTATTCTTGAAAGAAACGTGCTATATTATCATCTGAACATCTGTGTCAAGCGGATTGAAAAACTTTATCACCATATAAGATGTAATCTTTTCAGTCATCGTTGGATTATAATTATGGTAAAAAAAGTGCGGACCTGCGTCATATTCTTTCGATTTAAGTATTCCTCAAAATAATGTTTATTCCTATGTAAGAACAGTTCTGTGGATAAATTGCCCAGGAAAAGTTGGAAAATTGTTTCCTTCAAACACTCCATGATATGACTTTCTGTAACCGATACAACACATAACCCCAAGCGCCAGAGGCACCGACTTATGAAAAATATTGGGGGGCCATACCGGGGGAATTTTCCAGTTTTAAAATTTTTTTTAAGCATTTTAGAGTCCTATGATCAACATTAGAACCCCGAATTTCGATAATTCGACAATCCGGGAAACTCGACAACCTGACACATTTTTTGGCTTTGAAAAACGAAACACGCATGGTATTTTCGTAAAAAGCTCGGGCCCTCAGGAGTCGGCGCCACTGCTCAGCGCCATGTTCTGAGAGACAAATATTCTGTCTGAGTAAGAAACTACTATCCCAGAAAATGATACTGTAACAAAGTAGCTATAGATGAAAATTGGTAAAATATAACTTCATTACATTAAGGGTATAAATAATTTAATTTAATTTCTTACAAAGGTAGACAACATAAACTTGCCAAGTCATATTTTATTCAGACATTTCGCAGAGGCCTTAAATTCTATTTATGCTACTGGAAGATCATTAATACCAATAATGGAAAAAAGAGATCCCAAGATGATGCCTTGTGGCAGACCCATTTTCACGACCTCTTCATCCGACAAATAGTCATCATCCTCCGTTGAAAAGAAACCCATTGCCACCTGTTCGTCAGACAGGTTTCTAGTAGATCAAGTTGTCTGTCTCTTATACTACAGATACACACACATACAGGGTGGGCCTTTCCAACAAGGTGCTGCTTGAACCATTTTCCCTATTCAAAAATGAGAGCTGTTAGGGGTTGCGGCTAGAGGGGTAGTGATATCAAACTCATTTGAACACCCTTATTTGTCCCCCTTTCAACAAAATTTGACCTGTCCGATATATATATATATATATATATATATATATATATATATATATATATATATATATATATATATATATATATATATTCATTCGAATTGTTGCTAATAATTATCAAGAGATTATATTTATATATATATATATATTATATATATATATATATATATATATATATATATATATATATATATATATATATAATCTCTTGATAATTATTAGCAACAGTTCGAATGAATATATATATATATATATATATATATATATATATATATATATATAATTTAAGAAACACTTCTATACCATAAAAAGTGCAGAAATTATATATTTCATAA
>JARQZK010001789.1:0-23573 GCA_030704885.1 Cynegetis impunctata | reverse complement strand
AATATTTGAAATTATAAAGTTGTGCCAAGTGCAATTGAAATAAGTTTTTCGTCAAATATTCTACATTGGTAACTCTCTCAAACGATATATCTGAAATCGACCTGCGATATACAGGATATGAAAAACCGTAAATATTATAAATATATAAATATATTGTAAATGAAAATTTGCCAGAATCTTCCTTATTCCAAATGGAACATCCTGTATATTATCGATCCATAAGAAGCGCCAGCAAAGGCTCTACAAATATCATGAAGTATTCCCTATGGTTATGTTTACTAGTTTTTCTCAAAACGGCTCTTTTTTATTTTGAAAAATGGCAAGTATTCATATTTCTTCGCTATGATCTCATTCAAAGCGAAATCCATTTGACGACTGATAAGAATAAACGAAAAATATACGTGATATATATATATATATATATATATATATATATATATATATATATATATATATATATATATATATATATATATATATATATACCTATATATATATGTGTATTTTTGATTAGAATAAACACATCACCAAGGAAACATAGAAAAGAATTGTTAGAGTGTAATTCATTATACAGTTATAGTAACATACTTTCCTTTCCACAAATTGACAATAATAGAGAGTCCAAATTATGCTTGTGTAAAATTTTTGAATGAACTACCTGTCTGTATTAAAAAGTGAAATAATATTTCAATATATAATAATATAAGATATAAGTTTTCACTTATATCTTCTACTATTTTACGAATTTATCAGAGTAATGAGTAGTTGTGAAAAATATTAATTGTAGAGAGACTTTGTAATTAATATTTTCGAGTTATAACACTGAAGGCGCTGATACTATGATAGATTAAGTAGGTATAATATGTAGATATGAAATTCCTTTTAGGAATTTCTACGAGTAGTGTAATTGTGTGGTAGATATAGAGTAACGATATGACTAGGTACTTTGCACCGCATATGAACATAGGACAATTATCAACGTCATAGAGCAAGATCCCAGAGCTCCCAGACATTACTTATCTTCTCAGCAATCATATGTGAGATATAAAGTAGTGTTCGTATGTACTTTCAGTGTATGGATACCTGCTAGCTTGGGCCGACGTCCATTTTTCAGGTACTACGTGCTAAATGTGGACAAAAAATCAACTTACGTTTCTTGAATTCTCAGGGCTGAATTTTATATTATGCTTCATCGGCGGAAGCCTTTGCTAGACGCTCTTAAGGTTCTAAAAAAATAATGGAATTATACTTATATTCTCAGTCTTGATTTTTAAATATGATACTCAGGTTACTATTTTAATACCTTCTAAAGCAGTGTCCCTATATGTATGAGCGCAAGGACATCATTCGCCCGTTTCAGTGCGAGAGTGGTTATCTATGCGCGTCGATCACCCTTCTATACTTACTGTCTAGTTGAGCCTGCTCTATGTTTGAGTATACGTACTTTTGTATTTAATATATATTTTCATTATTTAACAAGTTTTAAGTCATAAAAGATAAGAAAGAGTCAAGAATATCTCAAATTTTTATAAACAAATAGATATAGTAGCTGATAAACAATACTTACAAACTTGGTTTTTAGGTGATTTAAAAGTTTAATCAATTCTTTATAAAACCAGCTCAACGTTCATTATCGTATCTCTAATGAAATAATTAATAAAAAAAATTTTTTTCTTCGTTCACCTGTTAGGAAAGGCTGATTATTATTTTTTAAGAGAAAATACTTTCTCGACTAATTATTTGAACAATCGAAATATAGAAAAAAACAATTATAAATAATTAAAAAAATTGTTAAGGAAATTTTTTTTTAAAATCATTATTTGATTATAAATATTTAACTTGTCAATTTGTTTATAAACAACGTCTTAGCGAATTGTTTAAAAAAAAAATTCGATAGTCATTCGATCCTATTGTTAAATACAGAAACAGCAATAACATTTTATTTGTTGAATAAATTTTTTTTTAACAATATTTCTAAAACATTTGATTTTTGTTAACAAAAAAAACTCATTATAAACAAAATAATAAACTTTAAGGGCTTCACGAAGCCAAAAGTTTTAGGTCAATTATACCAACTCTTATGTCGTCATTCATGAAAACGCAGATTGGAAAGAAAATAGTTAATAAACAATGGTGTAACTTTTTTGAAAAATTCACTTAAAAATTTTTTTCCAACTTGGATTTCTTCGTTCAAGTGTCTGGATGATACCATTATTTATTCAAATTTTTAAATTAATATTTGTTACTATGACAAAATTATTTTATGTGGTGCACTCGCTTTAACGGCAATGCATCCATAGCTTAACCTCCGCGCGGAGCCTTATTTTCGGCATTAAATAAAAATAATCAATAATATAGGTACAGTAACAGAAGTCAGTACTATTTATCGAAAATGTCCTCATCTTTGAGGATATTTTTTCAAAATTTCTTAAATATCAATAGTTTATGAGTTATTAACGAAAAACAAAATGCCATGTTTTGTTCATCTTAATTAGTTAATAACAATTGCAATTGTTTATGTGTTAATTACTCCTCGAGATATATTTTTTTAGACGTCATACTAGTACTAGTATACTCAAACATAGAGAATGCTAAATTAGACAGTAAGTATAGAAGGGAGATAATCTCCCTTTTTGGGCTCAAACGGGCAAATCATGTCCTTGCGCTCATACTCCTAGGGACACTTGATGTGTGTCTGGGTTGATTTTTGGCCCTAACGATAGGTCTGCTTATAGAAGGTATTGAAATAGTACCCTGAGTATCATATTAAAAAAACAAAACTGAGAATATATGTAAAATTCCATTATTTTTTTTTGTCCTTCAAAGCATCTGGTGAAGGCTTCCTCCAACGGAAAGTGTCTGTCAGTAATAATTACTGATTTTTATAGTATTCTTAGAAGCATATATAAATATCAGCCCTGGAATTCAAGAAAAGTAAGTCTTGAAATTGGTCGTCGGCACAAGCTAGCAGTTCATAGACTATTCGTGAAATGCAAACAGGAAGGTTTAATCCAAAGTCAACAGTCAGAACAAATAAATGTAATTACAATCAAACGTTGTTAATCTATTTCATTGAGCCTGCTATTTTATTCATTCCAACCAGGTGTCCCATGACAATTCTCTTCTTTTTTTACAGATAGAAAAGTGTTTATTGAAAACGAAAGTTGATTACAAGAAATGTTCAAACTACGCACAGGTTGTTATTGCCAAATATACAAAACATCTCATTACATTATTTAACGAATTAATAGTCACAACAAAAGAGCTTCCAAACAAAGTGTATCATATGCCCTATAAGTCCAAGATCCCAGAGCCGCCAGACGTCCCTTATTTTCTCAGTAATAAAATTTGTGGGATTAAGTAGTGCCCGTATGTACTTTTAGTGTATAGATACTCGCTATATTGTGCCGACGGCAAATTTCTAGGTATTAGGTGCTAAAGATGGAAAAATTCGACCTACTTCAATCAAGTGTGAGAAAATGAGTTTCTCACACTTGATTTTTATATATGATACTCTGGAAACCATTCCACTACTTCATGCAAGCTGCCAGACCGATCGTATGGGCCAAACATCCCGCCAGACACACATTACGGCCGGCCGCACATTTATGACAATCGGTTCTGATTGTCTGAAACGATTGTCGGATCAGGGCATCTGACGCTCAAATACCTATGCTTTTATGGGCGGCCGCACATTTACTACAATCTACTACACAATTTACTACACCTACGATCCGATAACGGATCGGACGTCCGATTCGGATGCACGAGCAGTGCGTCCTACCAATCGGACCGATTAAAAGTCTGATTCGACTACCGGAAGGCAAGCCGTGCATTGTTTTCGCATAATCTACCGCAAACATTCGATTATTTCTGTCAATTTTTGACAGGGAGTATAGAAAAAGGAATTGTCAAACCATGTGCGATAAAGAAAAATTGATTACCACGGTCGACAAATATCCCTGCTTGTGATATTCAGATATAATGGAACGTACTTTCAAGGCAGTGTGCGCTAGTGGTCCAATTTGAAATCGTTTCGGACAATCGGTTCCGATTGTAGTAAATGTGCGGCCGGCCTTAGTGTGAGTATGACAGTATGAGCGAAATGTCATGATTCGCCTATTTTGAGCGCGATAGTGATTATCTATGCGCGTCGAACTCTCTACTATATTTACTGTCTAGTCAAGCATGCTCTATGTTTGAGAATACGTACTTTCGATATTATTATTTTTATTTTTGAATGGGCGAATCATAACATTTCACTCATACTGTCACAATCTCACCTAATGTGTGTCTGGCGGGATGTTTGGCCCAAACGATCGGTCTGGCAGCTTGCATAAGGTATTGGAATGGTTCCCTGAGTATCATATATAAAAATCAAGTGTGAGAAAATAAGAGAAGTAGGTCGAGTTGTTTTCCATCTTTAGCATCTGCAAACAATTAAAATAGCCATTGAAAAAACAACGGAATACAACATACCCCTACATCTGGCGTTTGTAGATTACCAGAAAGCCTTTGATAGCAGTGAAACCTGGTCTTTTCTAATAGCAAAAGAGGATGCGAGAATCGATGCGAGATATTCTACCATTATTAAAAATATTTACGATAAGGCTACATTCCACGTTAAAATAGATGACGATCTTAAAACAGATAAAATACAACTTGGCAAAGGCGTACGACAAGGGGATACCATCTCTTCCAAGTTATTTACTTTGGCACTGAAAAATGTCTTCAAGAAGCTCGAATGGGAAAAAAATGGCCTAAACATCGACAGCGCCTACCTCAATCATCTTAGATTCGCAGACGATATAGTCTTACTGAGCACTGACATTCAAGAACTGAACACTATGCTTAATCAGTTAAACGAACAATCTAAGCGAATAGAACCTAAGTAAGACCAAGATAATGAGCAACAATGAATATAACATTACTATCGTTACCATAGAAAATGTGGATCATTATATATATATATATATATATATATATATATATATATATATATATATATATATATATATATATATATATATATATATATATTTGGGTCATAAAATCAAATTGGGCAAAGAAAATCAAAGTGTGGAAATAAAACGCAGGATCCAATTGGCATGGGTGGCATTCGGAAATATGAAATATATCTTTAAAGACAGATAGGTAGGTACCCATCAACCTAAAGAAAAAAGCCTACGACAGCTGCATCCTACCTGTTTTTACCTATGGCTTGGAAACCATGACAATAACCCAAAAAGCAGCAGAACAACTGAGAGTCGCACAAAGAGCCATAGAGAGAATAATGCTGGGAGCCACCTTGAGGGACAAAATTTGAAATAGTCAGATACGTAATAGAACCAAGGTAACAGATGTTATTAAAAGAGTAGCAAGCCTAAAATGGCGATGGATCGGCCATGTGGCGAGACAGAAGCCGGACAGATGGACCCAGAAAGTGATACTATGGAGACCAAGAGGGACACCAAGAAGTGTGGGCCGACCTAAAAAGAGATGGATCGATGACGTCAGAACAGTGGCAGGAGGACAGTGGATGAGATCGGCAACAGATCGTATAGCATGGAAAAACCTGGAAGATGCCTATATCCGACAATGAATGAACACGGGCTGAAGAAGAAGAAGAAGAAGAAGCACCTGATATCTGAGAATTGGCCGTTGGCACAAGATAGCGAGTATCCATAGACTGAATGTACATACGAGCACTACTTCATCCCACAAATTTTATTACTGAGAAAATAAGGGCTCTGGGATCTTGCTCTATATACTATATAGTGCCATTTAAACTTTACAAGCTGACATCTAGATATTCAATGGGATGACAAATACGAAATAAGTGATATATCAAGTTGATGTTTAAAAAACGACCAATTTCTTGAATTTTTTCAAAACTTTAAATTAAAAAAAACACCCTGTATAGTAGTTCGAATTCATTGAATTCTTTCTAAATTCATAAAAAAAAATATTCGTTTATTCTTAAACGGTCCTGGTAAACAGTATGAAGCGCATTAATAGTTTTTCATTTTAATATCAATGCATTTTTTCTTGAAGTTAGGAGTTTTTTGGTTTAGAATTTCTCCTCTTCAATCTGGCGTCCTTCTGAAGAACAACACATCTTCCGTCTTTCTCATATTTGGTCATCTATCAAATTTTTCCTAGAAAAAACAACGCTAGCGTTCGTCCTCACGGAGGCAGTTCTAATTGGTTCGCGATAGCCGGACGATGAAGATTTCATACCGGTCTTCTTCTTCAGACTGACGAACGTAGTGTACGTGTTATTGCGGTTCATTAGAGCGCTGTCGGTGACCTCGGCACCTGAAAATCAAAATCAGTGAGATAATGTCAATTATGGAGAATTTCGAAAAATAACAACTTCTTCATCTTACGAAATTCTTTGAATCAATTTTTACAGTATTCGCTAAAGATATTTAAAATTTGTATGAACATTCTCATTTAAAAAATCAAGAATGTCCTCCTTTGAAGCTCTTCAAGATAAAAACATGAGAGTAGCAAAGGTCCGTCACTAAGACTCTATTTTCCCCTAATTTTTAGTTATATTTCCCCTAAAATAATAGACTATTGCAGCGTATCTAAACTTAACAGTCAGTTGCGGCGGTAGAGTTTTTAACCGTTTTAGACCGTCTGATATATATATTTTTTTCACCTGGTATATCTCCAGCGGCTCCCATCAAACCAAATAAGCTGCAAATTAGCATGTGTGCTTGTTTTCGATGCAGAACTAAACTCAAAATTTGGGTAATTTTATGCAACCGCCACCATTTGTACGTAGATATATCCTATGTTTCGTGTTTTTTTCAAAATTTGCTCAACTTCACAGTTTCTGCAGATTTAGCCCATTTTGAAATACGATCTTACCTAGGTTTCAACTATTTTCCAGAACCGCGATGCACTTCGCAGAGACTATTCTGTTAGAATCACATTTCGACCTGCTTTAGTAGTAGGCGATGCACGTAGGGAATTTTTAATTTTTGTTTTTGCATCTCGACGCGATGCAATTCTCGTGAAAAATACGACCTTAGTGACGGAGATCTGCTGCTCATGCGCTTTTTTTTCAATTTATAACTCATGTGTGAATATGCCAATAGAATCCATGAATTTTGAATAGTAACTGTGTATTGATAAGTGAATATGCCCTTAAGACGTTGTATAATCGTTTTGGTGTTTCGCCTCGTGTCAAAATGTATGAATATTTTCATATTGACGGTGTTTTGACGTTTGTCAAAAAAAATTAATATTTTTTATTCGTTATATAATCGTAACGAATACCACTCGAGCAATCGAAAATAATTGACTATACTGACCTCGTCACTCGGCGTATTTAACTGATAATATACTGAGACAACCGAAATATGAAAAGTCATTAATTTTCGACTGATAATTTTGTGCACATAAGGCTATTATAGTATTTTCCTTATCAGATTTTGTGAAAATCAAGTTATTTTGAAATGATTTTGTTTTATAGCATTGAGAAGATTATATTCGTTATTTGGATGATTGTCGAAAATTGCACACCTAACGAAAATCTCTTTTTGTTTACATCGTTATTTTTGAAAATTGAGGAATCCCTATGGAAAATCAATTTAGTAATCTGGCAAGCGGGGCGAGTTTAGTATAAATTGGTGTTTATAATTGCAATGGATGAATCTGAATAGGAGCCGGGAGTATCCAATTAATAGCATCAATTTTAATTGAGTTGATTCCACGAAATTTTATCGAGTGAAAGCGAATAGTATTTTTAATTCTACCTGAAAAATATTAGAATTCGCAATTAATGTGGAAATGTCGTCACTTTCAATCGTTTTCTTATAAAATTGTAGTTATTTAACACATGAACTCATTCCTATTAATTAATAATTTCCAGAAAATTCAAGAGACAAATAACTTTTGAGGCGTTCAAAAGTTGTAGGGTTAGTTGAGTCATCCCCTGTGGTCATAGTTGAGGAAACTGTCACAAAATGTCAACTCATTAGTCAAACATGTCTTTGAATTTTAATCTTGTATTTAATGCAAAATAGAAAAAATTATGAACAAATAGGTTTTTGTTTATTTTCTCAAATTTTAGAAGGGAATAATGTAAATCAAAAAAATTTTTGCACATATTTTTATATATATATATATATATATATATATATATATATATATATATATATATATATATATATATAAATACCGATACATACCTATAACAGGCTTTCTCAATAAAGTATAAAAAATTTGAGTAATTATTCACGGGTGAAATAAATTTGGGCATAGTAGGGGAGACCGGGTACAAAAGTAACATTTTGTACTTTTGCCTTGATTTCTCGTTAGGTGTTATTATTTCGGTGAAATTGATATAGCCATACATAAATTCCGTTTATGTTCTATACATTAGCATCTTAAATTACCTTATAATTGTGTATTTTGCATGAATCACAGAAACTTTGAAAAAATTTGTCATTTGTTACTTTCGACCACGTTGGCGGGCCGAAAGTAACACGTTGTGGGTCGAAAGTAACAGGGCAAAGGGGTTTGTAATGAATATGATATGACATATTTAATCAAACAAATATTTATTGGAAAATTCAGTGTCAGTCTTCTCTATTGAGACTAGCAATTATGGCACGCATAATTCATTGACGCATTCAGTACCTATGACACCACAGTTTGCATTCGAAACAATGTAAACTTTGCTCATTCAGTCGACTATTGCTAAAATTTTCTAAATAAACGAGGTAGAAGCAATCTTCGTCGTTTCCTTGTCTACAACTGCGCTTGTATTTCTAGCTTAAATTTTTGTTATATATCTATGCAATGTAACATGGCAGACATTCAATTTTTTTTGCTATGCTCTAATTTTTTCACCATCATTAAAATGCTCTTCAGCCGCTTTTCGATAGACTTCCATGTTAGTTGTTATTCGTGCGGTGGTTATTATGCGTTGTCGCGGTATTTTGTTGAAATAAACACATACACATAAAAAGTTTACTTAGAGTAAATCAATACGGGGACAAAAGTAACGTGTTACTTATGTACCCATAGGGCTGCGTTACTTTTGTACCCTACAGCATTATTGTTAGAACATGAAAGATAACCATGATACGGGACATGCTAGACAAAAACGAATCTAAGCACTGTAAAATCAATCTAATCGAGTATCAATATGCAAATATTCAGATTAATATCATCCCTTTAATACTACATGAACATCAAATAAGTAAACGTCAAAAAATTTACTTCCGAAGTGCGTGGCGCGAGCGACGATTGAATGCAACTGAAGGTGACGCCACTGGCTATCACCTTACAGCACCTAAGTGCTGTTTTGACAATTCTTTAAACCTACAGAGCATTTGTTACTTTCGACTCGCCGTTACTTTTGTACCCGGTCTCCCCTATATTGATATATTTCAAACAGATTTGGTACCTACATGTTATTAGCTGATACGGGGGCCAAAAAAGTTTAAAATTTGTAGATCAGTATTGAACCAGTAGCAGAGATATGGGATATTAGCTACAATTCTTTTAATATTAGGTAAATCAAAATCGTCCTGCGAAAATTGAAATTTATTATTCTGTCCTATGCGTAATTTCATTCTGATCAACTCATGTCACCTCCTCTTTTTCATCACTAATTATTGTTCTGTGAAAAATAACCATTTTTCACCTAGATGACCCATATACTAAAATAAATGACTTTCGACATTCAACCTCTTGATAGTAAATATAAAAAAAAATTCTTTTTGAACCTCAATTACTTAAGAGCATGTACCAAATTTGGGTAAATATCTCTATAGACTTGGAGGTCGAAAGTGGTATTATTTTAGCCAAAGAATAAACACTCAATTTTTTTTTTCACTAAAGGAACAGTCCAAACATGTGCATTAATCAAAGACATACATAGCGGTGAATAACTTTCAACATTGTAAGAAAATATCTTGAGGTTTTATGAAGAAAGTTCAACTCATTTTCTTTTCAGAAACGTAAGTTTAGGATACATCAATAGAAGGTAATATTCAGATATTTTTACGATATTCATTCAGGGAATTTTCGGAGGAGTTATAACGATTTGGAGTATAGTTGGTTGGGGAATGTGGAAATATTTAATGAGACCCATTAGATCCATTTTGGATGAACTTTGTGACGAATTTCTGCCACCTCAATCGATTTTGTGCATTCGATTTATGTACATAAATTATTCGAAAAGAACTTGCTTCCAATATCATTAGGTATATGTATATTGTACTTATCGATACAAAAGAAATTATCGACTATTGAAAACTTTGTAACTTATTTATGTTGAAAGGAATTTTAATGAATATCATAAAGTATCTATATGTGAATTTTTCCGAACTATTATCAAGAAATTTACCAAATACTGACAACAATTAATTTTGGCATTGAATTGGATTGGCATTTACTTGGTGAGAGTTCATATTCATAACTTTATAAAGAAATAAAAAACTTTTGGGAATCCCTATACATTAATAAATATAAAAATTCCGGAAACCTAGTTAACGACCAGATTGAAGTAAATCCTTCTCCTCTCCTTAATCTGATCAATGTACAATAACTCTGAATGAATTGCATATTGTTATTTAGTTTCTCTAGGAACCCCTCTGTTAAGCTCAATTTTTCGTATAAATAAATTATTTTGTAATACTATAATTTAGTACGAGATGAACATATGAGTTCTTTAGTGCACCGAATTGTATCATCTGGGATGCCTTTTCATCTCTATTGCAGATTGAGTTTTAGTCACTTTCATGCTGTTGATATTAGACATAAGTTACACCCCGTCTACCTAGGTTTCGCCTAACTATCTTTGGAAGATCTTTCTCATATAATGCAATATCGGTTTATACTTAGATGTCTAGAGATATAAAAAACTTTCTTTACATACTTTCAAGAAAATGATCGGATCAATACTCCTTTCTGCACATATGACACTTTTGACATAGGGCAATGCATATTTTCATTTTGTTATTGTCATTTAATATTTAACGTTTACATTTTCACTAAAATCCTAATTATTTGCGATTAATTTCAATTTTTATTTCGTATCTGGTTCTATGTTTGTTTGTATTTTATTTTACATTTAGTTATTTCATTCTACCACTCATTCATTTCATATATTTTCCTTTATTTTTATATTATTTTTGTTTCTTTGTTTTTTTTGAATTTGAGGTTGTGTAAGAATAGCTTTGCTGGACTCTCATATATCATAACATATCAATGGAAAATCCAAAAAAACAAAAAGTTGTTATGAAAATCTAAAAAACAGATGTTGGGGGGTACGAAATGTCATGAATCGAATGATAATCAAAAAGTGCCTCTACAATTTACAAGTCTCCACCAACACAAAACAACGATATTTGATTTTCGTAATCCCATACTGTTATTTTGATTTAACGGTATTCAGATGACAATTGAAAAGTCAGTGTTAACGGCCGCCGGCCGTTAAGAAATCACGTGTTCAAATATTTATTTCAAAACATCATTCTGGTTACAATAACAATTATAATAAAACTAACTATTTATTTATTTGAAAAGTAATTTGACAATTGCTATTATTTGAAATGTCTATCTTATTGATTAGAGATTTACCATCTATAGCAACAGTTTTTGAACTTGTTGTCGGTGAAGCCTCATTATTATGAAAAAGTTGTCTCGTTATCTTCATTCTCTACGAAACTGAATTTTCAATATACGACTCCGCCACCGCAGAGGAGTCCCAACCTCCAAGTTCTTTTACCGATAGTAGATCGCCACCATTTTCTACAAGCATGGTAGCCGAGGATCTGCGAAACGGGTGCCCTATGACAAAATTTTTGATTTCTTTGGGTTGTATCCATCAGACTTTCGTCTCAAGAATAAAAATAATTTTCCAAATCTGAAAATACATTTCTGTTGATAATACTCTAATATGGTGCAAGATTTAAAATAACTAATCTTGAAATATCAATGTTGTCATAAACTCTCAAAGCAAGTTTCAACATTGAAATCTTCGTCCACAGGGAGTTGGGAGAATAAACCTTCGATTTTCCTTCGCATAGGCTAATAAAACATCCTCATTAACCACCTTTACATTCTTGCTATAACGCCAATTTTAAAAATTTTCATATTCTTTTTTATACCGCTGTTGAGTTATTGCCGGCAGTAAATCAACACTCGCTGCACATGATTCTTCCAATATTTCAAAAGTGATTTCATTTTGTTCCTCAATTTAATCCTTAGTCGTCGTTACAGCGAACGGGCGAACACAAAAAACTGACGTTGTTTATAAAATTGCCAAACAGTTCCATGACAACAGAGTGCACGACGTTGGGGTTTTTTTTTCAGAATTACGAGGTACGGGGTTTGTTTTTTCTTCGGAATCAAAATGTAATCTTCCAACGGGATTACGAAAAGTCTTCAACGACACGCGGCCGATACGCAAATAACGGATTCGGTTGGTTATAATCCAATATCCAACATACATATCGGCCTTGTTACGTTAATAACTATTATGGAGCAAAAACAATATCTTAGATTTGTTGTTTTAATTTTTAACTCGAAAAATAATGAAGATATACCAAATCTGAAAGAAGATTCGAAATCAGCCCAGGAATTTTCCAAAACATTTCCCATTCAACCTTTTTTCTATCTCCTATATTAACCGAGATAGCAATGTTAGTGCCACCATTTTGGGACATATGGTACCTATATATATATATATATATATATATATATATATATATATATATATATATATATATATATATATATATATATATATATATATATATATATTTATATATATATATATATATATATATATATATATATATATATATATATGCTTTTGTTCGTAAAAAAATTAGTGAATCGATCTTATGAACTACCACCAGTAGAGCTTCATGTAAAACGAAAAACCCTAAATTTGTACAATTTCGGAACACGCGTAACAATTCGTTGAAGAAGATTTTCCAAAACTTATTTATTATTATTATTAACACATATTCATTTTGAAATAAATAATATTGTTTCGTAAGATCGTATTCAACAAATTTTTGAACGTTTTCTGAAATTGTAATTTACTCATAAGGGTACAAATTGGGGTTTTTCGTTTCACATGAAGCTCTGCTGCCCGTGTACTGTAAGTATACTATTTGTGGTAGTTCATAAGATTCACACTTTTTCATACGAAACACAAAATAAATAGTTCTCCTCTTATAATTTTCCATTTGTTGAAAAAAGTTTCGGACGGAACTTCAGAACATGATTCAATTTCGTCCTGAATGGACGAAATGTAATAATGAAGTATTCAGATAGAATCTGAAGATGCTGAAAAATCTACTGGAGATTTTTTTAAAACACCCGGTGAACTTCGAAAATTAACTAGAGGGGAAAAAGTTGTCATCACTTGAACTGAAACTTCGAAGCAAGTTTCAATATTGTCCTTTTACTTCATTCTTTTGCTGCTTTCCCGAAAATATTTTTACTGAATCTCAAATGATTGAATAAGAAGTAACAAGATTGGAGACTTACTGCCACCTTGAGGATGATGATTTTGTCAAATTATCATATTATTTACTCTTTGACTTCTGCTTTCACTGATGGGGTTTTGTTCTCGGAGCGATTATAAATAGTTCTAGATATTGGGACAACTATTGGGACGCAAAATAAAGGAATTCATTTCTTCATTAAACATGTCTTTATATATGTTCCAAAAATTTTTTCTTAGAACAGTGATAGTAATAAAACTTTCCCAGCACGGAATAGTGTATACTGAATCGTGATTGACGATATGATGTGTGGGTAAGGTTCAGAGGATAAATACTCAATACTGGTCCTGCATTATACTTGAGAGTTTGCGAGCAGTTACTTAAATCACGCCATGAGGAAACTACCGAGAAAAACTCACGGCATACTAGTTGACCTAGAGGTAAGTAGTAAGTAAGTAAGAGTTGAATTAGCACTAAGGCTATTACAAAAAAATACATATTTATATGAAATACACTATTTAATATTCTCATATTTATCAATTTGCTTGGAGGAGTAGTGAATTGAACTGTGAAATACCCAAACCAAAGGCAGAGTTATAACTTTTAGTTCCATGGTTTCTCAAAAGAAAGTCTTTTTTTGATCTTCTTTCATGGCTGTATACACAGTTCCGACCAGCCAATTCTGTCATGTCATCAGAAACCATTTCCAGCTGCATTTTTTTAAAATATTTCAATGCTTGGTACTTTAGAGGTTTTTCTATATTCAACCAGTCAAGTACTTTCAGTGAGTATTTGTTAGCTTTTAGTATACTGCGCATGCTTCTGTTTTCCAAGATTTGCAATTGTTATTTTTTGAAGAAAAATACAGCAAACTAGAACAGTATTGTAAATGTGGAGGAATCAATGCATTAAAGAGAATTATTCTTGACTTTTCATCCACAACAGTATTATTTCTGGCCAAAAAGTTAGTATTAAGTATAGGAAATTTTTCGAATTACATTTTGTATATCTTTTTTAATATGAGCTAATGATCTATATTTATGCCTAAGTACTTAATGTCTTCAACTATTTCCACGATTTCATTTTCCACAATTACTTTGTAATCTTGGTTACTATTGAGTTGTCTCCAAAATTTTTCTTTGCCAATCAACATTTGCATCTCTAATCAAAAAAGTTTTCTGATAATCAACAAAATAATTCTTCTGACCAAAACTTGTGTATCTTTTTGATGTAGGTATTATTTTTTATATTTTTTAATGCATTGCTAATGTGTTGGGAGAAACCTTTTTTTCATTTACTGTTTGCTATAGTCAGATCTAGAAAAATTTATGTTATTCCATAATAATAAAAAAATTTGTTGACATTGTAAATTTAATAATTTTGATTTTTATTCTTGAAAGAAAAGGTTTCCCTTTGTTTGTCGCCCCGACATCGAAATTTTGAACCGGCGATTCGTTTGAGAGTACCGAATTTTCAAAGTCGTAAAATAACCAACTTGCGAGTAATATATTGCATAACTAACGCTACAAGGAGTCTCAAAGAATCTATAAGTGATTAGAATTAGTTTATTGTGTTACTGCTTCCCCTACATTCGTCATTTCCTTGTATCGAATACGGGTCTAGATCGAATTACGACAGGAATGCATCCAAGTAAAATGTATGCGCTCTCATATTAACAAAACGAAATACACATGCCGTGCTGCCGGACTTGCGTAACTTTCCTGAGCTATCAAATATTTAGGTTTGGTGAAAGAATATACGCTTTGATAATGTAGATATTATGGAAACTGATGAAATGGATGTAAACAAATGGTTATTAACTTTATTCGGGTTCCCCTTGAATGGTCTATTCCATTAGCGTTGGCGGTTCATAATGGAAGTAAAGATAAGCTTGAACGTCATGTATGTAACCTAAGTAATAAATAAATGAAATAATTAATTGCTTCAAAGAGTTTCTTAAAATGAATTTCATTCACAACCGAGCAGTTACTAGGTAGATAGTTATTTGGTATTTACGGACGTTTGGGAATCTCATTCGTTAATATTATAAAGTCAAATACGTCCATGACACTGTTTACGAAAAATTCCTCAGGAAGTCACATATCCACTTGTTATTTAAAAGAGAGCGCGTTTGAGTTAGAATCCCAACTCCCAACCAAGCTTCGTAAGAGGTTTAACGTAAGCCCTATTACGGATATATTCAAAATGTACTTATCCGTATTTACACATCCCTAAAACTTCGGTCGGATATTCAGGAACATCATACGATCAGAAGTTTTCAACCACTGCAAAAAAAAGTTTCAACAAAATTCAATTATCTCGATTATGTGGAACTTTATGTGATAGTGAATAGTGTGGATAACAAGCGTTGTATAAAGAAAACTTAACTCAAGAACTTTCCGGCCATTCGTAATTCTGGACTAACGAAAAAAATTAAATAATAACTGGCTTCAAAGAATGCAAATTTAATTAACATATTCTCATAAGCAGATGTGCTTGAAACTGATTTACTTCTATGATCACGGAGATGTAAATTTTCTAATGAATATCAATCTTCATAGATACCGCTTCCACATCTTCCAGGTTTCTTATATTATTCACATTTTTGGAAAGAAGTTCCTTAACGTACGTTACACTTCAGACACTAAGCGAATGAAAGCTGGGCATAAAACTGTGATCGTCACGATCGACAATCACGAAATCGTTAACAGTATATGCGTTTTGACCGCCCGGCCGCGTAAATACATTGCTTACTGCGGTACAGCAGAGCCCTATGCCGTGTCAGAGTAAATAATGTTATATTTAGTTCGCCATTTTTAATACTTCATTTCTTATTGCTATACAGCTAGCGCTCAACTCTAACGCAGTAGAATGTTCTTTACTACATTTGAGCTGAGACATGCAAGTGTTAGGCTATCTTTAGTCGTATTTTGTCCCTTAACACGTTCGCGCCGACATGTACCACCGGTGGTACATATCAAGTTTTTGTATCAGTCGTGCTTGGCCACCGGTGGTACATGTACAGATTGTCAGTAAATGCATTCTGAAATCCTTACAGTTTTAAGAAAGATTCTTATATTGGATATACGGTCCCTACATAGACATATTCAACATCATATACCACCGTTTCCGCATTTAGCTCAAAAGAGAAAACTTATAGTATAGTGAAAATGAGGATACAAAATGTATGGATGTTTATTAAAACAAACTGAACTAGTTACATTTCAAACTGCGAAAAATACAACACGAAATACTTTCAAGTGTGTTTTTCATTAAAACAAGGAATACACATCGCTGGTTCATTAGGACAGTTAGCACAGTAGTTTTAGTTGTGGCTTGCCTGTATCCCTCGGCTTCTTTTATTTTTTGATAGCAAATTGTACATCTTCTTCTCGACTGCCGTGCTGTGCCTTCATATTTTTGTATCTTGTGATGGGTAATTGCATTCAACTTTGGTCTTTTGGGAGTTCGCTGGACCATATCATTATTTTGTATATTTGGGCCTTCTACATCTATAACTTCAATTTCTTGAGGTTCGTCCAACAGGCCAGGAATTATATTTTGTCGAAAGTTAAGCATATCCATTTTCTTTTTATTGCTACCGAATTTGTTATACAATACCCACGCATTGACAATACAGGTACCAAGAATAATCTCGAACATCATTTTTTTATACCACTTCACCGTTTTACGAAGAGTTGTATAATAAGCCGACATTTGATCGGAGACGTCTACTCCCTTTGTCGCCTTATTATAATCGATGACAGCTAGAGGCTTCAATACTTGTTGTCCTTTTTTAGGCTTTTAGAAGCAGATAAATTCGCATGTACCATCGGTGGTACACAGCGGCTCTAAATTGATTTTCCTGCAGGAGCCGTTATGTACCACCGGTGGTACAAGCAAAAAACAAGAGAAAAACAAATAAAACAGTATTGAAAACATTAAAATATACGAAAAGAATTAATTATATAGCACAAAAACAAATTTGACTATTGCGGCCCTTGGTGTGTTCACTACTTCACCCATCGGCGCGAACGTGATAAAGTACATACTATTGTAGTGTATCGACAGAAAGCAGTCAGGCGCGGGAGTATTTTTTTCATCCGTTTTAGACCTTCTAGACCACAATTTCCAAAAAAATTTTGATGTCTGATATGATATATATATATATATATATATATATATATATATATATATATATATATATATATATATATATATATATATTATATATATATATATATATATATATATATATATATATATATATAAATATATAAATAATAATAGAGTACAAACTTTAAAATAAAAACACTTGACTTATGTTTCACAATATAATTTATATTGTGAAACATAAGCCAAGTTTTATTATTTTAAAGTTTATACTTTATTCGCAAGTGATGTGCGAGAATTCAATCTCAGTTATATATATATATATATATATATATATATATATATATATATATATATATATATATATATATATATATATATATATATATATATATAGAGATTTTTTTTCGCGGTTCATATAGGCGTCTCCAGCGGCTCCCATCAAGTCAAATGAGCTGAAAGTTTCTATCTGGCATTGTTTTCGTTGCAGAACGAAACTACCAAAATTTGGTCAAATTTTTTCAACCGCCACCATTTTCACGCCGTTTTCGTAGTTTTCGCAAAATTGACGAACTCCGCAGCTTCAGCAGATTTAGTTAGAGGGTTAAATTTTGATACGTACATTGAGTATATGTTGACTTGAAGCCTTTTTTGATTTTAACTCTTTTTCTGAACCGCGCTGCATTGCGTGGTGATTATTCAGTTCGAATTACAATTCCTAAATTTTTGTTCATAATAGAGGATTGAAATTTTGTACGTGAATTATTTTGATGTTGAGGTTCGTGGATTCGTTGGTTTCAATTTTAGTTTTCAACCACGATGCACTACGCAAATTTTATTGTATAAAATAAATTTTTTTTCTCAATTTATTCTGCTATTTAAGCCTGATTTTCCAAAATATAATTTTATCCGTTAGAATCGAATCTCCACGAGATGCATTTAGCGCGAAAAATACGACCTAAGTGATGGAGCTCACGCCTATTTTAGTTATTGACGCGTGGCTGTCACTTGCTATCATTCGGTTGGTAGGTCAAGATCTATGTCATTTCTTAGAGTAATGTCGGAAGAATCTGTTTCAAATCAAATGAAATCAGTTTGCAACCACGAAGAAAGGTGGAGCAACACAGTAAATGGTGTGGCGATTGGATAAAAAGTTGAGCTCTGCGCGTCAGAGTGGATTATAAGATACACATATCCACCAGATAAAAATTATATAGGTATTATATCGTAAAATGTTTAAATGCAACCACAGTAGTTTTGATAAAGCAAAACAAAAATTATGATTCGTGCGAAGGGTGTTTTATGTCTTTATCACGACTGTTAAATAATACGTTCGCTATACAGGGTGTGGAAAGTAGAAGTACAATAATTTTATTGCGATATAGAGGAGGCAAAAATAATAAAATAAGTCAAATAACATTAGGGTCAAAACTCGTTTGTTTTCAAGATACAGGGTGTCAAATTTCGATTTTTTGTTGAAACTTATTTGAAAACACACAAGAAAAAAATGAAATTTGTAATAAACATACATCATAACAAGGCAAGTAATTGTGCAACTCTGTTGGACTTACGTCAGAAGTAAATAGGGTTCAAGCACGCAGACCTTCGAAACATGAGTGCATTTCCTAAAAAAAGACAAAGATTTTTACTAGCAAATATAAATTTGGATAAAACGAACACAAACTCGCACTAATTATTAAATTGAATAAAATGAAAAATAAAACGTAGTTGTCTTCTTTAAGAGTTTTGCTCTATTTCTTGTTTGTTATTCAGTATGGTCTATGTGAACTAAATTTAGAAAAATAATAATCAAATTAGGAACTTTGCTCTTGTTTAATAAATTTATTAATAAAAAAGGTTACTTAAAATTCACTTCGTGACGTCTTTCTAATTTGAATATAAACTATCTTATCTTAATGTGCTTCTTATATTTAATAATAAGTATTAACTGGCCTAGTGATATACAAGTATTCACTTACTTCCTAATTAAAATATAAAAAACGCATGTTAGTGTTCTGTTAATATTAAAATTTAATACTATATACTAACTTCTGTACCTTAGTAACATCCGAGTATTTTCTTACGGCGTTCTTTCATTTGCAATGCTTTCTATGGTTCAGAGGCAACCTTTGCAGTAGTGTAGTAAAGAATGTCATCATTTAAAGAGCGTTAATAGTTGGATTGTTTACCGTGGTAAAGCGACGAGCTTACCTCAGTAAACAATGTATTTGTGCCGCTCGGTCCTCCCTTGAAACCCACCCTCTCCCCAACTGGGACTAAGAGCTACCGAAAAAAAAAGGAAACATGTTTCATTCCTCCCTGAAGCTTATTCATTTCATGACTTTTTATGATGCTTGGCACCAAAAACTCAATTTCATATATCTACATATACAGGGTTATTCACGGTGGATGGCACATTAGAAGTTTCTGGTGAACCATTTTTTGGTAATGCGGTGTTGCCACTTCTATTAGTAAGTAGTAGCAACTTTAATTTTTCAAATAGAACTACCTGTATATTAAATTATTTTTCGAATGTCCAACAATTTTCCAACAACTTTTCATAATATTTCCCTATACCTATCTGTTACCGTTTTCGAAATAAAAATTATTTTCTTTTTATTTCGTCGCAAATCAAGACCTCTAAAAACTCTGATATCTTTGAGCTAAGAAATACTATAATATCGAAATTTCGGTTTAAGTTTGTTGATACTTAGGGGCTTCCTACACTTCAGCCTAATCTCCGTTATTTCAATACAGGGTGGTCAAAAAATACAGATATTTCGTTAGCTTGAAAAAGTGACTATGAGTTGGTTATTTCAAATGGAATACCCTGTATATTATTGAAAATTTGGAAATCTGCTAGATTTTATTTTTATCTATGTACATCATACTTATACCTGACTAGTCAAGTTTCGGACTTATAAGCACTTTTTTGTTAAAATGTTCCTTGAACATGTTATCCCCTTGGTATTTGCTAAGCATGTTATGATTACTATTTGACAGTAACATTGTGACAATCTACTGATAATATCGAAACTTTTATCACTTCAGAAGTTGGAAATATCTTCAGAAACGATGGAAATAATTTATTCAAATGAAGTTCTTATGAATTTGGTCAGGGGAGGCGGGCAGCTTGAGTTTGGGATTAACTCCTTCAGCCAGATCAGAGGATACACTTGTATGTACAAGTGCTTTAAGGATAGGTGAGACGGGATATTTATGGAACATAGGATCAATACTGGTCATCATTCGCCTTATAAGTTTGCAAGCAGTGACTTACATTACCATGAGGAAACCTCTGAAAAAAACTCATGGCAGACCAGTCGGCCCCGGGGTTTGAACCCGAGACCTCCCAAATACTAGCCAGCGTACGCTAAGTACTCGACTAACAAGCTTGGTAAGAGCTACCGTAAGACGTAATATATTTAACGAAAAACCCACCTATGTTACTCACCAACACTCGGTGCTCCTGAGGATCCTTTTGCTATGGAATAATATGTACGACATCCAGGAATGCGTGTCAGAATCTGATTCAAACTCTCCCGGAATCGGCTGTTCATATAACAATAGATGATAGGGTTATAGCAGGCGTGTGACATGGCCAATCCGTGGAATGGAAAATAAAGCACCTCCAACACGTCCGTGTTAATACTTTCCTCAAAAATCTATGAATAAAAGAGACGAAATGAAATAATTCACAATGTAATGCATAAATCACGTATGGTTTCAATTCACTAGAGCTCGTGCGATTAATTAATATTCAAGTTGTAGGAAAACACTTTCAAAGATGAAAATAATTAAAGAATTGGTTATTCAATATGTTGTTGGTGACAGTACTGGGAAATGTCCTTTACCTTTCAGTGCACGGGTTGGGTCTGACAGACCGAGCGTTTTGTTTTTATGGCGCTATTTTCTGATGTCATTGAATTGGGTGAGGAGCCCCGCTGTACCTTTCGGTAGGCTTCTTCCCTAACGATTAGTATTGTTTTCAGTCAAGCTTATTACTTAGGGTATGATAGATCCGAGAAACGTCTTGTCAGACCCGACCCTTGCGTTGGTGTAAGTATTCGGGGAATATACGAGTTATTTTTTAGTTGTCTTTATTGTAATTTTCTGGATAATACACATTATATTTTGTGTTATTATGGATCCTTATGAAGTTGAAGTCAATAGACTTGGTAAATAATTGTTCGAGGAAGTTACAACCGATGTCGAATTAGATACCGATGATGATTGCCGATCCCGACTTAGTAGAAATTTTAGATCCCGAATTCGTTGAAATTTAAGATCCCGAATTTGTAGAAATTTTAGAACACGAAATATTGTAAAGATCGTAAAACAAAATATTACTGTAAAAAATGTAATAATTTCTTATGTTTAGAGCACGTTGTGATTTTTTGTTCCGAATGTAGTGAGCAAAACTAGTAGATATTTCATATGAACTTTTTTATTCCTGTTGTTGAATTAGTTGTCTTATTTTAGTTGATAAAGTTTATATGATCTCTTGTTTAAAGAATCCTAACATCGACATTGTTTGTTCAGGCATTTTTTTTATCATTTTCTTATTGTTCTTGATAATAATGTTAATAAAAAATAAATTTTAATTTGAATTATTAAAAATATGAAAAAATTAGAAAATTGGCTTTCTTATTATTTAAGCTAAAGAAAACTCTCAAATACCTCAAAATAAAACATGAATGAAACTAGAAAAAATAAATTTTTTATAAAAAAAAAATATATTGTTGTATGATAATTCAAGGTCTTCACTTGGGACCTTTATTATTTGTTATTTTCATTAACGATGTGGTACAAAAATTGAGAAATTGTGAAGTATTACTGTTTGCTGATGATGCAAAATTGTTCAAGGCTATTTATACATATGATGATATCGATATGTATGTACTCCAAAGGGACTTAATATTTTTTCAGGAATGGTGTAAATTAAATGGATTAATTATAAACATTAAAAAATGTCATCATATGAGATTTGGTCGGTCTAGTAATTTACTTATCTTGCCGTACTCTTTAAATGATAATATTGTGTCCTTTTGTGACTCTGTCAAAGACTTGGGAGTGATTTTCGATTCCAAACTTTCTTTTAAACTACATATTGATTACATTTATCTTGCAGCTTCTAAAACAATCTACTTCATCAAAAGATGTTCTTCTTCATTTAGAAGTGTATTTACCCTTAGGTCGTTATATTTTTTTTAATCTTTTCAGTTATGTATGCTTCAATTGTATAGAGAAGTAATGAAATAGGATTAAAAAATAAAATTGAATCCCTGCACAGGAAATATTTAAGATATGCCGCATTTAAAACTGGGAATTTTGTTCCATACTTTGATCATGATCTGAGTGATCTTTACCATATCTTCAATTTAGCTACCTTTGAATCAGCCATGGATAGAGCTGGTATTGTTTTTATTTATAAATTGATTTCAAATTATTTAGATTTGCCTGATCTCTTAAATAAATTAAAATTTTATGTTCCACCAAGAACTTTACGTCACAATAACCAAATATTTATTGTTGACTCAATAAGACCAGGTCAACTCGACTCTATTATTAACAGACTATCAAAAAATTGTAATAATAATGCACTGTGGTTTGATCCAAGCATTAATTCTTTATATTATATTAAGAACAAATGTAAAATATTATTTGTATATGGATAATTTATTTTTTTTTTATTGTTAAATACTTAAATGATGTACAAACGTTATCTTAAATTTTATAAATTAATCTTTATTGTATGAGGTTCGTACCTGTTGAATGAATAAAAAATAAATAAATAAATGAATAAATAAATAAATAAATAAATAAATAAATAAATAAATAAATAAATAAATAAATAAATAAATAAATAAATAAATAAATAAATAAATAAATAAATAAATAAATAAATAAATAAATAAATAAATAAATAAATAAATAAATAAATAAATAAATAAATAATAAAATGAAATGAAT
>JARQZK010001788.1:15000-23745 GCA_030704885.1 Cynegetis impunctata | reverse complement strand
ACGCTCATCAGTGCGGGATGCACTCTGATTGGGTGTGACATGGTGACCACTGAGAAGTGGTTTCCATGCTGATGGGAGTCTGTGACTGTCATCTCTGGTGTTCAAACAATTTGGACGTTTTTCTATTTCTACAGCTTCACGGAAAATTCGGGATTTGAAAGATAGAACGGGAGCAATAGTTCTTGTATTGGGGAAATCGATAATGTGGCCTGTTTGGGTGTGATGTTGGGAAAGGGCGTTGGTGATATCTGAGTGTCTTACTGAAAGTGAATGTTCTTTGGCACGGACCTGAATTCGTCGGTTCGTTTGTCCTATATAAGAACGAGGACAATTGGAACAGGGAATCTCATAAACACCGTGATTTTCGTTAGGAATTTTATCCAGATCCTTGACGGATCTGACCAGATGGGAGAGTTTTTGTTGAGTGGTGAATATTGTTTTGATGTTTGTGTTTTTGAGAGATCTTGCGATCTTATCTGTTACTCCTTTGATGTAAGGAAGAAATAATGTAGGTGTAGATTCTTGTTCAGTGGGATTGGAAGGAGGTAGAGGTGGGGTGATGTTTGTGTGTTTGCGTATGTTCTTGTTGATTTGATATATGTTGTAACCGCTCTGTAATAATATATGTTTTAGAGTATTGAGTTCTGATTCACGGTGTTCGTCGTCAGATAGTCGAATGGAGCGGTAGATTAGGGTATTAACTACAGAGTTAAGTTGAGAAGGATAGTGGTGAGACTGGGCTTTCAGATAACGGTTTGTATGGGTGGGTTTACGATAAACTGAATAGGAGAAGCCTTGGGATGGAAGTTTTTTGACCATGACATCGAGGAATGGCAGAGACCCATCGTTTTAAACTTCCATTGTGAATTGGATACTTGGATGTATGCCATTCAGATGATTCAAGAAGTGGAGCAACGAGTCTCCGCCATGGGGCCAGATCGCAAAGACATCGTCTACATAACGTAGCCAGCATGATGGTTTAAGGTCGAATGACAATCAAACACTGCATGGCCAACACTTACTTCATCTTTCAAGTCAATTTCTTCAGACAAATTAAGGGAGCCCCAATGGGTTCCCCTCTCTCCCCCGTCATAGCCAACATTTTCATGGAACATTTCGAAACCCGAGCTCTCTCGTCATTCGACCTTAAACCATCATGCTCCCGTCCGATCTTTCAAATCCCGAATTTTCCATGAAGCTGTAGAAATAGAAAAACGTCCAAATTGTTTGAACACCAGAGATGACAGTCACAGACTCCCATCAGCATGGAAACCACTTCTCAGTGGTCGCCATGTCACACCCAATCAGAGTGCATCCCGCACTGATGAGCGTGAGTAACCGCCCCCCACCCCTATAAATACGGCCACGTGACGATCGGCCCGTCAGTTGACTCTGAAGATTAGGCAGTGTGGTGCATGTAGATCAGTGGGTCAGTGTCGCGATTGATATAGCAACTGAGAATGTTTAGTACACCTGATATTATCGTAAACATCACGTATGGGCAAGGTCGCATATCAGCATTATGTTGTATACATAATACTATATGAATATATATAAGAACCAGAGGAAATCTCAAGGAAGCAGGTAAGACTGAGAGATAGACTCGTCACGCTGCCCGAGAGGTTAGCGCTAAGCCTATATTCTTTAATACTGTACAATAAAGACTAAAAGTATAGTATGAACCTGTGCATCATTTAACACCCAGGACCAGGCATTACATGGCGATCCTGCTAGTTGTAGCACTGTGGAAAAAAAAAGTGAAAGTTAGTGAACAAATATGAGAAGAAGAAGAAATGATCATCGCCCATAGAGGCTGGTTGCTTGCAGTCCGGAGATGACGACCCAGGCCATCACGACGATCGAAGGAATGGGTATACTGGCTGTGAACGAGTTCCGCAGGCAGAAACCGCGATGTTGCAGGAGATTAAGGTAGGATCTACCCTTGTGTAAATGACAGAGACATACGAGTTATGGACGTTTAAATATATGTGTAAATATGGAGTGAGATTGACATTGTGTTTATAAAAATGAAGAAGAAAAAAAAAAGAGACAATATTTTTTTTTAGAAGAGACATTGAATTTTTTTTATTATTAGTTATTACATTAATGAATTTTTCTACATTAAGTTTGAGTTAGATTATGTTTAGATATATAAATTATGACACTGACCACTAATTATTACCTGACCTAATTATTTATTGTCATTTGTTATTAAGCCTATTATTAATTTCGTTATTAGATTTAATTTTATTAAACCCCTATTATTATTAGTGACCTAGTGAACAGACACTATGAATAATTTTTTTTTGGAAGAAAAAAAAAGAGACAGTTAAATTATGTTTCTTATTAGTTAATTTCCGGGAAAAAATTTTTTTCTCTCCCCGTTAAAGTTAAGTATGAAATAGGATGACCCCCTGCTTTTGTCATTTAGCACTAGTTATTATTATCAATTGTAATGTGTTAGTGGGAAATTCTTTTGCTGTAGATAATTATTGCTATTATTTTTTGGAGCTATTCCTATTCAGGATTATGGGAATTTTATATATAGTGTGCAATTAGAGAAATAAGTAATCACTCGTTCTGTTGAATATAAATTGTGTGACATTGACATTATTATTATTATAACATTGCTATTATGATAACATGAGTAATCTGATGACACTGACCGGCATTGACTCACTATCGAGTTACTATTGTTTGTACGAATAATTGGTTCATTGAATGGATTTGGAAGCTTGCGATCTACTGTGTAACAAATTGAAGGAAATAAGAACTTATTTAATAAAAATTGGACCAAAACGACGGCTTGAAAGTAGAGACATTGTTGAAACTAAATTAAACGAATCAAATAAAAGTTATGAAGAGTGCAATAAATATTTTAGATCTTTCGATACTAGGAGAGTAGAGCCATCTGACCTTTAATTAGTTATAGATAAGAAAGCAAGAATCAACAATATGTTCCGAAGAATGTAATATATATGTCAAATATTTCGAAGCTAGAAATTTTTTTTTTATGATTATGAATATTTTGCATTTATGTATTATTGTAGTTAAATCTTACTGAGACCTACTTCGGAAATTTTTAATTTTTTTGATTAATTGAATAATTTGAATCTCGTAATCAAGTTTTATCTTAAATGAAATTGCTGATATTAGGCATCACAAGTGTTAATTATAAAAGTCAGAGAAATTGTTAAGAAATTGTAAACTGTTGCTCACCTGATGATACGCGAATAAGAAAATTAACTTATTATACTCGATTAAGCTTGAATATTTGAAGTCGTCAGAAGGGACAAAAATATGAAAAATTAAATATTGTTTTTTTAATAAAGTTTAAACTTTGAGCCCATTATCAAATATAGGTACTGCTAAGACTGATTATAGTTTCCAAAATAGGGTGGTATAGATAATGTACAATTATTTAATGGTTAAAAGGAGAGAGCAATTTTATTAATAAGAGCGCGTATAGGACGCTCAGGGGATGGATTATGCCCCCTGCTAATGAATTATGTTTTCATAAATAATGAATTTTTACTGTAATTACGAGATGGAATCGTTGGTAAAATGAGATGAAACATATATTTTTTTTTTATGCTATATATAGATAGCGACCACTTCTTAGTTAAGATGGATATGGTAATGAGAAATGAAGAAATAAATATATAGATGAGTATATATAAATTTTTGTGGAGGAATAGTGTTGCGACGATCTACAGCTATCCATTAGCTATGTTAATTAGAATTTTGGAAGCTGCCAAGAATAAATCATACACAGTATGTACTAATGTTGCAACACTCTACAGTTATCTAAATATTCGATCGGCATTGACGCGAGACGAAATGTTGAGAATTTTAGAAGCTATCTGTAGAGAAGAATGGAATTAAAAGCTCTCAAGTATTAGAAAGGCAAGGGAATATAATCAGTTTTAGGAACCTTAGTTATTATTATTGTGGATATATATATTTATATATTGAATTATGGTTAGTATTGTGGTTGTATATAAATGGGTTTATATTAATTGATAGATGAGACAAATGAAAGAGTCCACAAATTGAAGTTAAAGGTAAATTATATCGAGTACTATGGCCGAAATAAAATAATTATTAATATATCAAGAATATGGCGTATCATCACGAGAGTATAGGGACGTTAGACAGTGCGTATAGAGATTGTACGTAAAATGAATTGCTTTAAAAATTGTTATTGTAATTATAACTACTTCCAGCACACCTCCAGGAATGGATATGGTAATTAAACCATTCATAGGAAATTGAAAGGAAAATTTTAAATTATCATACATTTAAACGAGACAGAATTTTCTCGAGGAAACCTCAATAAAATTCTTTCAATTAGCCCCAGAGGTGTGGTGCATGTAGATCAGTGGGTCAGTGTCGCGATTGATATAGTAACTGAGAATGTTTAGTACACCTGATATTATCGTAAACATCACGTATGGGCAAGGTCGCATATCAGCATTATGTTGTATACATAATACTATATGAATATATATAAGAACCAGAGGAAATCTCAAGGAAGCAGGTAAGACTGAGAGATAGACTCGTCACGCTGCCCTAGAGGTTAGCGCTAAGCCTATATTCTTTAATACTGTACAATAAAGACTAAAAGTATAGTATGAACCTGTGCATCATTTAACACCCAGGACCAGGCATTACAGCAGGTTGAGACTTCAGAGTTGACAGGAAGCAGTACGGTTAGTGAAGTAGGCAGGTTGAGACCACGCAATCGTATTGTTTCGAATCCTCCTAATTCGAATCGTGGAGTAGGCAGATTGAGGCCACGATTCTGAATTATTCCCCTTCTAATTCTCCTGGAGAAGGCTTCGCAAAAGGAGCCGAAAGTCGAGATTTTTCAAATCTTTTACGCGGTTCATTCCGTGAACCAAGTTTTTCATATGTATATATATATATATATATATATATATATATATATATATATATATATATATATATTTATATATATGTTTATATATATATATATATATATATATATATATATATATATATATATATATATGTATATATATATATATATTTGAATATGTATCTGACTCATGAACCATCTTATTTATATTGTAAATAATTCTTTTATTGGGTTTTCTGGTTCAAATAAAACAGAAATGATGTTGAAATTGTTCTAATAACGTTTCGGTTACTATTTTAACCTTTATCAAATTTATATATGTCATGTCATCGCTAAAATAAATAAATACACAAATAATGCTTAAAAATAACTTCACAGGTTCAAATCTTACCATAAACATATCATAAAACACATTAACAATGTTTAAAATTGACAGAAACGAACAATTATAGTTTTACTTTTCACTTTGAAATTGAGATCTCTTAACACATAAATAAAACGATCATATCTCCAACGTACGTTGTTCTTATATGATTGGATCTGGAAGACTGATGAATCAATGCATTATTATTCATATCACACCCGCATCTCTAAGTTATGCCGCGTGTTTTTATGTAGTTAAAATATTGTAATAAATTTTGCTGAGCCCAGTTATATCTATTTTGTCGTTTATGGATTCAGGGTTTTTCTTTATATATATCATTTCTTGAATTTCACGTTTTCTTTTATGACCTTCAGTTTTAAGGATCTTTGTACTAGAAAAATCAAATTTATGACCCAATGTTTGTTCGTGTTTTGTGAGGGCAGTAGTGTTTCTTTTATCGTATCTATGTCCATTCAACCTGTTTTTTAGGTGTTGGCTAGTTTGTCCAATATATATGCCTGTACAGTCTGAACATGGTACCTGGTAAATTGTGTGGGTTTTTTATCAGTTGGAATACTGCTTTTTAGTTTGCTGAAATTGTCTGTAAGCAGATTGTACCCCTTATGGCACACTGTTATGTCATATTTTTTAAATAGTTTGTCCAGGTTTTCAGAGAGGTGCGGAATATATGGTATACATAGATATTGAACATCATTTTTATCCTTATTTTTAGTATTGTTAAAATTATTCTGTTTTTGTGTTAGATGCTTTTTTTGTCTTTGTTCAAAAATTGCATTGACCAGTTTTTTGGGATAAGAGTTGAGACGTAGTACTTCCTTTGCTTTTTATATTGCGTCCTGTACAAACTCTGAGTCACTAAGTCTAATTGCCCGATCAGCCAGCCCAATAACGACAGATTTTTTTTGGGATATATGATGCTGTGAATTGTAGTTTAGGTAACGTCCCGACCATGTGGGTTTGGTGTACCATTACGTTTGTAAGTTGTTCTTTCTGTGGTGAATTGTCATGTCGAGGAAGTTAATTTTCCTGTCATTTTCAGATTCCACGGTGAATTTTAGTTTCTCGTGATAGTTATTAAACTTCTCCAGTATATATTCCGTCTTGTTTTTGGGAATAGCTGTGATACAGTCGTCTACATATCTGTAGAAGAATGGTAGGGAGAAATTCAAACTGGCTACTACCTCACACTCCAGATCTTCCATCACTAACTGTGCAATTATGCTTGAAATTGACGCACCCATGGCACATCCATCGCGTTGTTTGTAAAAAGTCTCATTATATTTAAAATAGGTAGATATAAGTGTAAGTTTTACAGCTGTTAAGAACTCATTTAATGGGATGTCAGTAAAATTAACTATATCGGTCCATTTTTTTTCTATGACTTCCAAAGCAGTTTCAATTGGTACATTGGTATAAAGTGATATCACATCTAATGAAATTAATTCATATTCATCTGGGATACTGATGTCTTTCAACTTTTCTTTGAACATCCAGGAGTCTTTTATATAATAGTCATTCTGATAAGCCACATTTGATAAAATATTTTTAAGGTATTTGGACAAACTCTCAAAAGGTGATTGTATACAGGATACAATGGGTCGCAAAGGTGTTCCTTTTTTGTGTAGCTTGGGCAAACCATATATTCTCGGTGGTAACGCGTTATGTATTGTGAGTTGCTTGGCTGTGCTCGGAGAAATATAATTTTTGTTTTCCCATCTTTTAATTAGCTCGTTATTTTTCTTTTGGTAAATAGCAGTGGGATCATTTCTTAGTTTTTCGTATGTCTGATTTTCTCGAAGCAAGTTGTTAATTTTACTGTCATATTCCGTTGCTGTCATAATGACAGTTTTATTTGTTTTGTCCGATTGTAGGATTTTAAGCTCAGGATTTTTTCTTAAAAATTGTTTAGTTTTTGCAATTTTATTTTGAAAATCCGCAACATTTTTTGTTACTTTGGTTTTAGAATTTTTTCCTTTGAAATTGGTTAACACATTACAGCATGATGCCCTTATTTCGTCTTTTAAGATATTCGATTTCTTCTCTATGGCAACTTCTATATTTGCAATAATGTCCGGAATAGGTAATGACTTTGTTCCCTCCCTCAACGGTGCTGCATACTTTGGACCAAGCTTGAGTACTTCCTTGGCATATTCTGGTACTTCAACGTTTGACAAATTTTCTATCCATTCATTTGTATTGTTTGAAATTTGATCGACATTTCTGTTGCGTTGAAATTGGACTTGTGTATTGAATTTTTTAATATTCTTAAATTTTACTTCTGTGAAAAATCTTTCATATCGTTTTTTCTCTTTGTTAGAATAGATGTACCATAAATCTGATGGAACGCATTCAATAATCTTTTCACTAGCTGTTTTCAAATCCATTTCCAGTTTTTTGATTTTATGAATTGTGTCGGCAATTAAAATATTGAGTGTTTTCTGGTAAAATGAAAATAATATATTTTTGAACTGTCGTCTATTGTTTAAAGAAACAAAGGAAATATTATTTGTATTTCTGATAAGAAATTTCGGAACAATATTGTGTAAGAAATGATCCCACTGCTATTTACCAAAAGAAAAATAACGAGCTAATTAAAAGATGGGAAAACAAAAATTATATTTCTCCGAGCACAGCCAAGCAACTCACAATACATAACGCGTTACCACCGAGAATATATGGTTTGCCCAAGCTACACAAAAAAGGAACACCTTTGCGACCCATTGTATCCTGTATACAATCACCTTTTGAGAGTTTGTCCAAATACCTTAAAAATATTTTATCAAATGTGGCTTATCAGAATGACTATTATATAAAAGACTCCTGGATGTTCAAAGAAAAGTTGAAAGACATCAGTATCCCAGATGAATATGAATTAATTTCATTAGATGTGATATCACTTTATACCAATGTACCAATTGAAACTGCTTTGGAAGTTATAGAAAAAAAATGGACCGATATAGTTAATTTTACTGACATCCCATTAAATGAGTTCTTAACAGCTGTAAAACTTACACTTACATCTACCTATTTTAAATATAATGAGACTTTTTACAAACAACGCGATGGATGTGCCATGGGTGCGTCAATTTCAAGCATAATTGCACAGTTAGTGATGGAAGATCTGGAGTGTGAGGTAGTAGCCAGTTTGAATTTCTCCCTACCATTCTTCTACAGATATGTAGACGACTGTATCACAGCTATTCCCAAAAACAAGACGGAATATATACTGGAGAAGTTTAATAACTATCACGAGAAACTAAAATTCACCGTGGAATCTGAAAATGACAGGAAAATTAACTTCCTCGACATGACAATTCACCACAGAAAGAACAACTTACAAACGGAATGGTACACCAAACCCACATGGTCGGGACGTTACCTAAACTACAATTCACAGCATCATATATCCCAAAAAAAATCTGTCGTTATTGGGCTGGCTGATCGGGCAATTAGACTTAGTGACTCAGAGTTTGTACAG
>JARQZK010001788.1:0-7500 GCA_030704885.1 Cynegetis impunctata | reverse complement strand
GCGTTAGGTCGGGTGATCTCGCAGGCCAATTCCATGGTCCTAAACTTCTAAACCAGCGATCATCGAACATTTGGAACAACTCAGTTGTTACTTCCCCAGTGCAATGAGCTGGTGCCCCATCCAGATAAAATTATTTTGTAAACGTACAAATTTTCTCTCGTTCGTTGGTTGTAAATAGGGATACATTTCATTGAATCTTCTGCTTGTTCTTGCTATTATTTGGTCACATTGACCATGTACAATAAATAACTTATTTATAATATATATAATAACTTTATTATATATATATATATATCTATATATATATATATATATATATATATATATATATATATATATATATATATATATATATATATATATATATATATATATATATTATATATATATATATATATATATATATATATATATATATATATATATATATATTTATATATATATATATATTATATATATATATATATATATATATATATATATATATATATATATATATATATATATATATATATATATATATATATTATATACAGTGTGTCCACTATAAGGACTTACCACCCCTGTAAAATCGTTATTATTTGATCGATTTTGAAAAACTTTTTTGTTAGATAGGTATTAGAAATGTCCAGACATCCAACAAGAAAGCGATAATATTTTTGGACTGTTATCGTGGCCAACTGCGACCAATTTTATTGACCCATATTTCAAGAAGTACTATTAGGGATTTCTTTTCACGAAAGATAGTGATGGATTCTGAATCAGAATCATTGGAAACATAACCATACCGATTTTCATCATCATAAAATACAGGGTGTCCGAAAACCAATTATTTTATTTTTTTAAATATGTCATAAAAAAATGTACTATTGTGGTATTTTTGGAAAAAAACTAGTGACAAAATATTATTTAGGTTTGCTTTGAATATATCTGTATCAATTTTTATCATTCAAATATACAATTTGTCTGTCGGAAAATTGAGTAAAATTGAACTGAGTTTTGTTGATACTTACCTATAACTTGAGATTTTATGTTATAACGATTTTGTATAGAAACGAACAACTTGATAACTCTCCAAAAAGATCTCTAGAAATTAGAATTATTATTCTTGTTAAATGATTGACCAGTAATTTAGGTTCCCACAGTAACAGCATCGTGAACGGGTACTCCACTAAAGTGCTGTGAAAAATATTATGTTATTTATTAGCTGCCAATTAATGATAGTTTAGTAGTTTATACTGTTTCAAAGGCGTGGAAAACACGAAAAGTGTCATATTCTTCACGGGAAAGAGTGGAATTATTAAGATTAGTTGGTGATAGAACGCGTACTTTTCGTGAAGCTGCTAATGAATTCAACAGACATCAAACACAACGTAACATTAACCATGTAACAGATTTTTTGATCAACAAGGGAACGTTAGAAAGACTTCCAAACCAGCATCGTAATAGTCCAAGATCTCGGAGCCGCCAGACGTTACATATTTTCTCAGTAATAATATCTATGGGATGAAGTAGTGTTCTTATGTACTTTCAGTGTATAGGTACCCTGCTACCTTGGTGCTAAAGATGGAAAAAAACTCAACTCACTTTTCTTATTTTCTCAGTCTTGATTTTTATATACAATACTCAGGACACTATTTAAATACCTTATGCAAGCAGCCAGACCGATCGTACGGGCCAAACATCCCGCCAGATACAAATAAAGTGTCCCTATGAGTAGGTATGACTCAACAAAGGATTCAAGAAAAATGACACCATTTCTTGTTATATACCTGTGATGTAGCCATACGCTAAATAAATACAAAATTACCTTTCTTGATTTCTGTATAAAATGATTTTCACTGCGATAATTACTAAGAATAACTTGTCGACATAATTTTAAATTGGTTCATCATCATTTTTATGTTATTTTTTCTCGGGCTCCCTGTTCAGAGATAAGTTACCTTCAAAATCATGAATTTCGGTACAGATATGTATAGAGTAATCTTTAATAAGAAACCATAATTGCTTATTCCCAAAAATACTACAATAGTAAATTTTTTAGAGACACTCAAAAAAAATAATTATTTTTTTCGGACACCCTGTATACTATGATGACAAAAATTGGTACAGGTATGTTTCAAGTGATCCTGATTTATGATCCATCATTATTTTTTGAGAAAAAAAAACTTTTTAAAATATGGGCCAGTAAAATTGATCGCACTTGGCCACGATAACAGCCTAAAAATATAATTACTTCCTTCTTAGATGGACATGTCATATAACTTTCCAACAAAAAAAATATTCAGAATCGATCAAATAATAACGATTTTACAGGGGTGGTAAGTATATATATATATATATATATATATATATATATATATATATATATATATATATATATATATATATATATATATATATATATATATATATATATATATATATATATATATATATATATTTATATATATATATATATATATATCTATATATATATATATATATATATATATATATATATATATATATATATATATATATTTATATATATATATATATATATTTAAATATATTTATTTATATATATATATATATATATATATATATATATCTATATATATCTATATATATATATATATATATATATATATATATATATATATATATATATATATATATATATATATATATATATATATATATATATATATATATATATATATATATATATATATATATATATATATATATATATATATATATATATATATATATATATATATATATATATATATATATATATATATATATATATATATATATATATATATATTTATGCACTAGTAAAAAAAATTAAGAGGTCAATAGAAATTTCCAAATTTTTAACGATATTTCAAATAGGTGTATCTTCGTGAAAAATAGGCGTATCGCAGTCATGAAGCGGGAAATCTCTAGTTTCCAGATTCAGCAAAAATTTTCGAGCAGCAAGTATTGCGTAATCTTAATGAGTATCGTGATCCTTTAATTTTTTCAAAAACTCAATAGAACGCAAAAGAAAAACGGTACGATGAATCGAAATGAAACTCTGTAGGGTTTTTGGGAGTATATTTAGCTGTAAAAGACACACTTAACATTAGTCTTTTTCGCAATATTCTGTATTCAGCACGTGATTATCCAAAAAACCTCCAAAAGCCTATTTTTTCGTGTTTTTTGAAAATCATTTTACAACAATTGCTGATTCTTGTATATAATTTATTTAAGTTTATAGAACCTATCTTGTATCTTCTGTGAGATCATTGGTTGATGAGATATCGATGATCAAAGACAAAATGTTCTATATCCATTCGGAGTCAGATAGCGCAGCGATAAATGATCATATCAAAGCTTAAAAAAAAAAATAATTAAAGCTGTAATAAAAGCCTATCTAACTGATATAGTGGTTTGGTTAAAAAAAATTTTTACAAGGCCATGGACCAAAAAAAAATACAGAAAAAAATTTTCGCTCAAAATCTTGAAACTAGAGACTTCATGCTTCATAATGGTTTGTTTATGACCGCGATACGCCTATTTTCACGAAGATACAGCTATTAAAAATCGTTAAAAATTTGGAAATTTTTTTTGACCCTCTAATTTTTCCACTAGTATACATATATATATATATATATATATATATATATATATACATATATATATATATATATATACATATATATATATATATATATATATATATATATATATATATATATATATATATATATATATAATATATATATATATATATATATATAAATATATAAATAATATATGTAGTATAAATAATATTTTAATGTAATTTTATGTATGAATTATATATATATATATATATATATATATATCTATATATATATATATATATATATATATATATATATATATATAATTCATACATAACAATACATTTAAATAATATTAATACAACATGTATTATGTATAATAACATCCAGACCTAGACAAACACTACTGATAAATTGTACATACGCACCTGTTGTTGATGAAGAGTATTCGAAGTAGGTGGGTCTTTGGATCTTGCTGAAAATAGTGTTGCTGGCGTGTTTGATGTTTTTATAGGTAGCTGAAAATATATAATACTTATGAATACTTTTGTATTTATAATACTCTTATGAAAAATCTGGGTTTGGTTTATATATATATATATATATATATATATATATATATATATATATATATATATATATATATATATATATATATATATATATATATATATATACCTATATGTAATATAATTTTTAGTTGGTAAACTTACCTGTGTAAAATAACTAAGCATTTTTGCTTTCTTCTTCAACGCCTTCACCTTGAGGTCTCGTATAACTATATTTATATGTTCTATAAACTTTTCTTTATTTTTAAATTTTTCTTTAGCCGTTTTCCAAATGTCGTTGGCATGTTTTTGGCACAATTGCGCTGGCAAGTCAGCATGACAGCCTTTGTAGGCCAAAAACAGCTGATGATGCAAATCGCCCTGTTTTGAGGACATTATGTATATATATATATATCACCTCACTTTAACAACACCGTATATTGCACTCCTCTCCTGTATGTTACGTGTTTGAATCACGAATACTGACAAAGAAAACAAAATAAAATGACGTAAAATAAATTCGGGGGATTCCCCGTAAAACATAAGCGAACAGGGTTGCCAATTTAAGGAGAATTAAATTACGTTTTGAGACGTATTTCCCCTGAAAATACACTATTACAATGTATCGAAAGAAAGCAGTCAGATACGGCAGTAGATTTTTTATCCGTTTTAGACCTTATAGGCCACGATATTCGAAAAATTTCCTGGTACGTATTGTCTTCTCCAGCGGCTCCCATAAATCTGAACGAGCTGAAAATTGGTACCGGGGATTGTTTTCGTTGCAGAACGAAAGTATCAAAATTTGAGTAAATTTCTGCAACCGCTGACTTTTTTTTTACGTAGATATTTCTAATTTTCACATAAATATTCTTCCCGGTACATATTAACATTTCCAGCGGTTCGCATCAAATAAGATGAAATTTGGTATCTGAAGTGGTTTTCGCGGTAAAATAAATAAAATTATTTTCATTTCGGTTTGATATTAAACCATATTTTATTCCGTTCGAATCGCATCTCGACGCGATGCTCTTCGCACGAAAAATACGAATTTAGGAACGGAACTCTGCTGCTCATGCATTTTTCAATTTAAATTAAATGAACCATGTTACGTAACGCGTTGTTCGCCCCCCCCCCCCGCCACTATAACGCTTCGTAACGTTTTACAAGACCCCCCATCCCCCCAAATTGCGTTACGTAATACTTGAACGCCCCCTCATGAGGTTCTTGGTTATTTGCTCAGCACTTCCATCGATGGTTGAGTCACAATCTAAGGCTACTGTGAGGGCAGCGGGGTCGAATTATGTCACTTTCCACCTTATCGCAACGAGACAATCGTTGTTCTTCTAGAATTCTGGCCAATCGATATTTCCCAGATTATTGCCCTATTATCGCTAGCCGTGTAGGTATCCATCACCTTCCACATGTATGTATGTATGTATGTAGGTATTCATATATATATATATATATATATATATATATATATATATATATATATATATATATATATATAATAAAATAATAAAATATCGGTAATTTCTATGTGTACCTCAACACAAAATGCACTCAAAATTAAAATTTAATGTGTGTTGTACAGATTTGAGGTGCGTTCTTTTCAGTAAGAAACATGAACCACCACGTATAATATTCTTTCTTCCAAAATATGAAACACAAACATAATCATGAAAGTTAACATTCACTATATCATCATTCATCAGCCAATGTTCATTCAAACATAACAAGTCAATGTTTTTTGTCTTAAGCAATATTTCGAGTGAATTCAATTTACTCAGCATCCCTTGAATGTTCAGAAGAGTAATTGAGAATTGTTTGTTTCTCTTGAAGTAGACACCGTCATTCTTTCTTCGAAAAAAATAACGTTTGATGTTAATCCCCACAGACCAGAATTTAGGGTCGTATAAAATGGTCTTTAGATCAGGGAAAGCCCCAACTTTGAAGGATGCGTTTCCTCCGTCCCTCATCGGAAGCTTTTCAATAACAAACTCTTCACCTTGAATTTTCTGCGACATATAATCTTCCTCTTCGGTGGTCGTTCGCTTGCATTTGGAAACATCAATCCAAATACAACGCGGGGACGCTTTTAAATTGCAAACTTCTGTGTAGCATCTTTACCGACAATAATGGAATCTCTTTTACGTTCATTCTTATTTATTGACAAGACCTGTTCTTCAGTTTGTGTATGAGAAATCTTATCACTTTGCCTATTTTCGATTCATGTTTTTTCTTCTTCGTGACAGGTTTTTCACGTGTTATCAATTCAACAACTGTAGAAATCGATGAATTAGAATTACTACTTTCTTCTGATTCGAAATCAAAGTCTGATTTCGTACCCGTTTCATCTTTTTTTGTCATGATATGAAAATTTTCGAGTGAATCAATAAGACCTTTGTTGTTGTAATATTATTCTTGTTAATAATAATTTATTTTGTGTAATTGAATAGGAACCCATGTTTTTGATCAACTTGTTGTAATTGTCTTTTATTTCCATTGCATACTCCAAAAAGCACGAAAGATATCGCTATTTCTTGGTTTTTATTGAATAACTCGATAAGAAATCAAGTAAGGTATAGGAAAAGCTTAAGTAACTCATTTTTAAATTCAATTTTCTTTCGAATGGTGTCAAAAAATATAGTAGGTGCCATTTGAAGAAATTGAGTTCTTGGTAATTTTTGAATGCGACATTTGAAAATGCTTGCGCCCATATAGTATAAAATAGGATCATCGATGGGACATCTGGTGTTAGCCTGAATTGCCTGCTAAATGCTCCACAAATTTGGTAGACTATTCTCGAACGGTTTACAAGCTACAAATTTCTTTCTTAACTACTGAGGCTGTAATTTTTTTCAGAAAAATGAAAATATATTAAAAACTGTTATAGATAAAATAACATAACTTAGGTTGTCCAAAATCATAATCTGAAGGCCAACCGAACAATGTTAATAAAATGTAGGTTTCCATTTAAAATATCTTTCGGCATAAATATATATATATATATATATATATATATATATATATATATATATATATATATATATATATATATATATATATATATATAAGTATATAGGCTAGGGGGCTTCTAGCACACTTTGGCTCATTTTTACATGCAAATTCCCATAAGGAAATCTAAGGTCGAAAGTACCGAAAATGGTTCCCTTTGCACATGCGCACTGACTCGGATTTTCCTTATGGAAATTTGCATGTAAAATGAGCAAAAGTGGGGTTGAATCAGTCTAGCCTGTTCTAGGGTCAATGACCCCTCTGACCTCTATGATTTATGTATTTATAAATGACCATTATTCATATTATACTATTCAAATGAAATATATACAAATCAATCTCTTGGAGGTAGGTAG
>JARQZK010001787.1:0-23840 GCA_030704885.1 Cynegetis impunctata | reverse complement strand
ATAATATATATATATATATATATATAAATATATATATATATATATATATAATCGAATAACGTATGACAGACCTAAGATATCTATGATTCAAGATTAACGTTACGAAATCCTCTGCGCAAGTTAGTTTTATCACTCGCTTAATCCTAATTATAACTATGGATTGATGGACAACCGGTCTGAGTACTAGACTCTGGTGTAGTAATTCTGCGGTTCGAATCCCAGACACCGACACAGCTTTTTTCATTTATTAATATTTCAGCTAGGGCTAGGATCGATGAGAAGGAGTGAGAGGACCCCTATGAGAGAGAGAGAGAGATAGTCAGGGGTCCCATCCGATAAAACCAAAAATAATCATGATTATTTCTCAAAAACGTACCCTTCAAACCTCCTACAAACTCAGCCCAAGTAGTATATGTTTTCTCAACAAAGTGGTTATGCCAGAAATCCCAGGCATCACCTTCCAACAAGTCAAAAGCTGAATTAAACAAATCAACGTCATCACATCCTCTGGAAACTTTCAATGTTTCTACTAACTCGAGAAACGGTACTAAAGATTCTTTCCCTGAAAATTTCTTAATTCCCCATTTATGCACTGGAACCTTCTTAATGCTGCCCTGTGAAATAGGTATCTCAGCTGGAGCAAAGCTCTTAACAGGCGTAGATGTGGTCGGTGCCATTGAAGGTCGATTAATATCCGCAGAATCGGACTCTAGTTTACACAATTTGACGAATAAAGGTCGTTTCTCTGCCATTAGGTCATCATCTTCAGGCTGCAACCGGTGTATCCTACCAGAACAATGCGTAAGTCTAGCAACAATTTTTTTGAAATCGGAATCATTACTAGCTGCAGACAAATTCGAGATCAAAGATGTAAGATCACTAATAGTTTGAGAAATTTCGCTTAAAGAATCTTTCAAAGGGTAAATATCGTGGAATTCGACGAAACTCCGGTTACCTTTCTCTTGTGCTAATAAACCTCGTAACAACTTCCGTCCTTCATCCACAGTCCCTCTATAAGGTTCATTTAACCTGACACTGACCTCATAATTCCATTCGTAAGATTTCAAAAAGTTTCGGTTAAACATTGTCAAAAAATTAACCAGCAACAACAGATGATCTAAGTGAAAATGCAATTATTAAATATCCCTATTCAAAGTTTATTTTCACGAATGAAAATAGACTACAATAAGGATTTGCCGAAGAAATAATTTATGAAATCAATAATATAGATGGGAAAATCACGAAATCCTTGTTAACTTATAGCAATCAGGTCTGTGAATTTTCAAACAACAATTCATCTTCAATTATGAAATCAAAAAAAAAATAAACGCAGTGATACTTAAATTTATCGCGAACCCGATCTCCGAACAGCTAAACAACTTGTAAACGTATGGAAACACTACCTTGTTTATATAGATAAGATCTCAGATAACTCTCGAATGAGCACCTGTGAAATTTGCAAACCTCTATAGAACTCGTAAATTAAAAAAAATCAGAAAAACATAAATATCAACAAGAATTAAAAAATAAGCAATAAATTTGAATAAGCTGATAGTTCGTTTTACGGACAAATTCTCGTCGGGAGAATTAACTTTTATTGTTAAGAAGGAAACGAAGAAAAAAACGTGAGTTCGTAGCCCACTAAGTTGGGCGCTAGTGTAACAAAATAGTCTTCAACCTAAGGGGTTTGAATTGTCGTTTCTTTGTTTTCTATTAACAATAAAACTCCTGGATAAAATAATAAATATATTTAACCATCAGCTTACAGTTGGGCTATTAATTAAATTTATGTGATCTTATGAACTTTAATGCGGTGTCCCTCGAGTGGTAGATCAGCTTGGGATTTTATATCTATCTTCTACTAGATGCTAATAATGTCGCTAGGGGTGATACTCCATACAATGCCAAACAGCTGCCTAATCAACTCTCTTGAATGTGGATTGGACTCCCTCTAAAACCTTAACCACGTGGACTGGGTGTTCCTCCAAAATCTGACGTAGATCGTCGGCTCCAAAACAGGATTCGGATATTAGTATTAATTAATACGAATAATTTCTATGATATTTTTATTCTTCAAATCCTTTAAACACAATTTCTTCTTACAGTTTCATTTCAACGTTAACACAAAAGGTGAGGTTATACCTAATAATGATCAATCATAGAAAATCAACTTTTTATATACTATGTTTAATCACAGAATATACTTTACCTAAAAATAAACTCTTATTCTTAACATTAAAGTACCATTATTCCAACATCCTCCCTTACTTCAATGTTACATCATTTAGACAATATTATAAACTAAACTAACTTAAAATTAAGTCTATGCTCTTCATGTTTTAATCGAGGTAATGCTTTCGTAAGTAAATCAGCTTTATTATGTTTTCCAATAATTTTTTCCACAGATATAATTTTCTTTTCTACAAGATCGTGAACAAAGTGAAGTGATACTAAAATATGTCTTGAATTCTTTGAAAAATTCCCGAACTTAGCCAATGCTAAAGCAACTGCATTGTCTTCAAAGATTGGAATTGGACACAACAAATCTTCAGGAAAGCCCATGTCCACCAAAAGATTTTTCAAACATAGAACCTCTTCCACACACTCAGCCAGTGCATAGTATTCTGCGTGTGTAGAAGCTCTAGAGACAGTTTTTTGTTTCTGAGTCTTCCACATTACAGGACAATTGAAAACTGCAATGACATATCCTGTAGTTGATTTACAATCTGTAAGATCGGCAGTCCAATCAGAATCTACAAATACCTGTATATGCTTACAATCTATCCTCCCTTCGAAGTGTAGTTTGATATTTCTGGAATGATAAATATATATCAAAATTCGAAGTGCATACTTCAAAGATGATTCCGACAACTGATTTGCTTCCAATTTTAGACCAGCCTCCATAGGTATATATTTACAATGAAAATCCAACACCTGATATCTTTGAGCCAACATCTCAATGTAACCAGTTTGGTTAAGATACATCATCCCTCTCCTTTCATCATAATCCACTTCAATACCCAAGTATTTGGATATTTTCCCCAAATCCTTTATAGGAAACCTTTGAGACAATTTAAATTTAACTTTCTTAATCCCCATCTCATTAGCACCACAAATCAAAACATCATCGACAAAAATGATCAAATAGATATCCTCTTCATAATTGATATATAGAGACTGATCACTTCCTGATTTTTTGAAACCTAACTCTTCAATATATTCATCATAGCAAGTATACCAGCATCTTGGAGATTCTCTCAAACCATACAAAGCCTTCTTAAGATGAAATACATCATCACTTAACACAAAACCATCTGGTTGCTGCACAAAAACTTCAGATTTCAAAGTACCATTGAGAAAGGCTGCTTCAACATCTAATTGATAAACCCCTTTTTGCAAACTACAGCAAGTAATGTTTTTGTAGTGCTCATACGGGCTACTGGTGAATAGACATCTTCTACCACTTCCTTCTGTTGAAAACCTCTAACTACAATTCTAGCCTTATACATCCCATTACCTTTAACTGTAAAAACCCATTTCAAATCTAATACCCTTTTATCTACTGGACAACTCACTAACTCCCAAGTATCTGCCTTCTCCAAATTTTGCATCTCCTTTTCCATTGCCTGCATACACATCTTTGAGTCCGGCCGTATCATTGCCTCCTCATATGACTTAGGAACATCAACATCACAAATACCTGCATACATCTCATACTCATCATACTTATTCGGGACCTTCCTTGGCCGATTTGATCCTCTCAAGTTTGGCTCCTCATTTTCTCCCCTATCGTCTTCTTCTTTTGTGTCATCTTCATCACCTAACTTAATAAAAAATTTGTCCTTATCCACGAACTGAACATTTATGGCAACAAACACCTTACCATTACTCAAAATCCGATGACCAACATCTGAAAAACCCACTAACACACCTTCTCTAGATTTATCATCTTGAGTTTTTCTAAGCTCATCAGGAATTTTAACGAAAACCTTACTCCCATTCAAATCTAAATTTTCAATAAAAGGCTTTTTCCCAAAAAACATTTCATACGGTGACAAAGGAACACGAGTTGATGAAGAAATCAATCTGTTCCCTATGTAAGCTGCAGCCTGCACAATTTCTGGCCAATATTTCTTTTCTAACCCTGACTCCTTCCTCAAACACCTTACTCTATCCATCAAAGTCCTGTTAAAGCGCTCTGCCATACCGTTTAACTCATGATCATAAGGTGGTGATGGACGTAACCTAAAACCAAGTTGTTGGGCCAAGTTATGAAATCTTTGATTAAGATATTCGGTGCCATTATCACACCTAATTTCACAAATTTTCTTTTTCGTTAGATTCATAACATATTTGCAGTATTTCTCAAAACAATCAAATACTTCAGATTTAGTTTTAATACAGTACACTAGAGCAATAAGACTATAGTCATCGATAAATGATACATAGTATTTAGAACCATCAAAACCTTCTACATCAAATGGTCCTTTAACGTCTGTATGAATAATTTGAAGTATTGACTCAGCTCTAGTTCTACCATTGTTGTAAGCTTTCTTTGTCATTTTACATTTAAGGCAAATTTCACAATTTATATAAGAAGAATTTAAATGTTTTGGTAAGCCATTCAAAATTTTTTTTTCACACATTATAGCCAAGTCTTTAAAATTTACGTGACCGAGTATTCTATGCAATTTTTCTTTATTGGACCATATACTATGAGAATTGAGGTTAATTTCTTTTTCTACGTTACAAGTGATTGCAAACAAACCATTTTTCATTTTAGCAATTGTTAATAATTCATCTTTAGTATTGCAAATTTCTGCATTCTTATTTCTAAATAAAATAGTATTACCATTTTTCATAATACATGAAGCACTCAGTAAATTTTTATCTATTTTATCAGAATAACAAACATCATTTATGAAAGCAATTTTTCCACCAAAATCACACTTTATATTTCCTATCTTAGTAGATATTTCCTTTCGACCATTTCCTACCTTAATAAATACTTTATTTTCTAAATCTACAGATTTATAGAAATAAGAATCATCATTTACTAAATGACTTGTACAGCCACTATCTAAACTGAACCATGAAATTATTGACATTGACTTCACTGTTATCGTCTACCTCTGAATTATAGTTTCTCGAATAAAACTGTCTTCTGTTTTCTTGATATCCTCCTCTGTAACTTTGTCTGCCTCCTCTGTAACCACCTTGATAATTACCTCCATTTCCAAAATTTCTATCTCCATTCCTTATGTAGCTGTTCCTCGTTCTATTCCTACTCAGATCTTCTTTCTGTCTACAATCCCTAGCTATGTGCCTCTTCTGATGACATCGAAAACAAGTCTTGTCTACAGTGGCTTGCAAAACCTGACTTTCATGCTTCTTCTCTGTTCCTGATTTGTTTTCTTCCTTCTTAACTTCTCTTCTCAAAAGTTATTTTTCCCTTATGTAGTCAACGTTCCTATTCTCTTCGGGTAGAAGATCTAATGTTTCGGTTATATGATCTAATCTGTCAGGCAGAGCCATCACAAGATATCCCAGTTTCCTTTTTCGATCTACAGTTGCTCCTGCGTTTTTTAGATCCTTGATTAATCTTTCAAATGTTTTAAAGAAACTTTCAGGATTTTCTTCATTTTCACTGAAATGTAATCTGCTCAATTTTCTTTCGACCAGAGCCTGTCTAGTTTCACTCTGTTTGAGATATAGATTGTCCAACTTTTTCATCATCTCATATCCAGTTTCTCATTCCATTAATAATTCTACATCTACAGCAGACGCCAATAACATTTTAGTCTTTACCTCCATTCTCAACCAGTCTTCAGCTGTGATTGCCTCCGGTTTAGTTCTACATTCAACGCATCTTTTACAATTTTTCATCTCCAGCAATAGCATAAATTTATATTTCCAGGAATCATACGGCTCACCTCCATGTGGCTTAAACATCGGTATCTGAATTTGTGTATCCATGGCTATCCAGCTCCAAAATTTCTAATCCCTTTTATCGTAACCACCTTCTGCTACCATATTAATTAATACGAATAATTTCTATGATATTTTTATTCTTCAAATCCTTTAAACACAATTTCTTCGTACAGTTTCATTTCAACGTTAACACAAAAGGTGAGGTTATACCTAATAATGATCAATCATAAAAAGGAAAAAGGAAACACACGTGTTTCATTTCTTCCTGAAGTATGTGTCAGGGAGGCTGGCAGCTTGAGTTTGCGATTAACTCCTTCAGCCAGATCAGAGGATACACTTGTATGTACAAGTGCATTAAGGATAGGTGAGACGGGATATTTATGGAACATAGGAAGTGTGGGTAGGGTTCATAGAAATCTTAATATATATATATATATATATATATATATATATATATATATATATATATATATATATATATATATATATATATATATATATATATATATCTGTACTCTAGAATGCCAATTCAATGGAAAGAAAGTGTTGTAAAAAGTTGAAGACAGTATTCAGTGCGCATGATCATAACCAGCTTATTTTCTACCAGGGTGGGTTTCAGGGATATTTTGAAAGATTTATTATAGAAAATAAAAAGGATTTGATATTATTTTGGGTTCAGGTCTACAAATTTGTATGGAGCACAAAATTGCTCACAGTGGACATATTTTATAAAGCAGCTGATTATATCCGAGAAGTTCATCGGCTAAAGCAATAACATTACAAAATAATAAATGCCGTGAGCAGGTAATTTTTGGTGAAATTTATGAAACATATTTTTTCTTCGATATTGCGTAGAAAGAGTTTTCCACATTGGTGAAGTTGTACTGTTTAGGTCAAATGCGTAAAGAAATGTTTAAACATTATTTAACCATTTGGTATTGTTAAAGAAGGCAGTATTTTGCGAAAATTTCAATAAGTGTATATTGAGGTGGCCGGTAAATTTATGAATTAACGTTTTACAAACAACTGAAAGAAACTAATTAAAAATTCAAAACATCAAAAACAATCTGAACGAATTCATTGAGAGTTCTGACAATCATAACTATCAGACAAGGCATGGTAATCTTCTTCGAATAAAGCCCCATTGTATAACTTTTTTTGAAAAGAGTCTATCTTATACTGGTATTCAGTTGTTTAATTAACTACCAATCTTTATGAGAGGAATCCAAAACATCAATGTATGTATCTCTGTAGCTTTTAATATTCTTGTATATCTTCAAATATTTGTTCCTTAAAACTTTATATGTTATTTTTTTAATGTATTATCTTTCCTTTAATGGATTAAAACAATTATTACAAATACATTTTATTCAATATATTTTGAACAATTCGAAATATACATGACCAACTATACAATGTTATACATAGAATAAAAGTATATTACAATGTACTTTAATTGTATTACCCTACAACATATTTAATGATATTTGGGGATTTTCATAATGTATATCAAAATAAATTAATTAAGTACTTATAACTTTTATTTATGCAACATAAAATAAGAACTAAAACTATTTTATTTTTTTATTTTTGTTTTATTTCAGTTCACCTTTTGCCAATATTAAGACAATATAAAAAATATTATACACACAAATTTACATAAAAAAAATTACAGTAATTATTACTGTACTATTTTTCCATCCAATGCAACTACCATCAAAACAAGAGCTTCCATAGCATATTTCAAGGAGTCACCCTCAACTCCAGTGCCATAATCTTCATATCCCCAAGTCTTCAAATTCCTCACTTCAATCTGTTTTCCTATGGCCATTTCGTCCAACATTAGACTGCATAAGGTGTCCTTATTTTTCTTAAGATTTTCTGCCACAAGAATTTTTAGGCTAATGAACGAATTTTCACAAAACCCAGGTTCACAATTAATCTTGCTCAACCATTTCCTGATTGTAGATGGTGCAGGAAGAGCAAGATCGGAAACTTTTCTCACATAAAGATATGCTTTTGAGGATAAAAATTGAAGAGTCATGGCAAAGGTTTTCAAGTCAGCATTGAATTTATCTTTCATTTTCATGCAATCCTTTTTTTTTACTTCAATAGTCCTTCAACAAGGATAAAGGCACACCAGAAAGGGATTTTTCCAAAAATTCAATGCCACTTTCAGAAAACAACACTTTTCTCTTCAATATCCCTATTATCTGCTTCAGGTTGGCGACTCTCTTCTTCAAGCGATCAACTTTAACTTTTAATACTTTAACCTTTTTCTGGGCCAAGGTTTTTCCAACATTTGCCAGCTTCAGTTTACGAGCAAGGAGTGAGGTGGAAGCACTGAAAATATCAAATTCATAATATGTAATACACATAAAATACTTCTATGGACATTTTTTTGAGTTTGATTTAAAAAAACAAAAAATCTGCTTTCAAATATTTGAAACCATTCAAATAGAGAAATTAATCTTGAATACTGGTAGTTCATATTCTATACTGGTAGAGGTGTAAAGGGATGACAGATAGAACAAACTTCAAGAAAAATATTTCAGTAATAAAATTAAGAAGTGACTTACTTATAATTGTGCCTTATTTCGACTTCTCTCCTGGCTCTTTTCAATTGTCCTTTATTACCTTCGCTGTCGGTTGACGTATCATCAAGTGATCTCTTAACACTTCTGGGCGAGTCAGTGGATGAAGTGGCGACACTCAAGGGTGAGCTTGGATAGAATAATAATAAATTTAGATGAGAATACTCAATTGAACATGCACATTATGTCAGAAATTAATATAATTAATATAAGAATAAAAATAAAATTGCTGCTAGAAAATGATTATTGTATGTTTGTTGTAATATTATTTTGAAACCAGACTTATTTATTTCAAAAATTGGAATTGAAACACTACTGAATTTGGCAATTATATGAAATTTCTGATATTTCAGCATATAAAAAAAGATGAAATGTTTTCTCGAAGAAACCTTCCTGTCAATAAATCAATATTATGAAATAATCTCAATTAAGTAACTTACCATTGGCAAATTTCATGAATAATTATCTTACCTTTCTCCGATTTCAATAGTAGGAGTGAATATGATGACCAACACCAGAAGAATTTTCTTTGTTTTCAACAAAAACTACCTTCAGGTTATCATTCATTTCTATGAGAGAAGGATTCACATTTTGCATTTTATTACCATGCAATTCTTGAAGAGTCCTGAAAACAATTGTAAAATAGTTAGTTGGTATGAATAACAGAGTTTGCAGAACAAAGTTTCACAAAATGATTATAGTTAAATTATATAGTATTGAAACTATTAAACTTCTTAGACTTTGCACATGGAACTTTTACCTTATACTTATTCAAAAAATATGGAAGAAATTCAACCTAAAAACTTAATTCGCAACATAAGAAAAAAGTGGCTTGGTCGACTTTCAAATTCAATTTTTGTTCACAAAAATTAAATGTTTTTACTTATACTGACCTTCGTTGGATTGAATCCTGATTCTCTTTGTTTGAAATAAGTCTTGGAACTGCATTTCGTTTCAAACGCATTCGATTGCACTTCATGTATACGTCATTTGGGGAAAAATGTTTACTGCAAATTACGTTTTTTGAACTCAGGAGCTCCACAGTAGGATCCCTTCCCAATGCTCTCATCCAGATGTCATGCCTCGCTTTCGTCAAACTTAAAATGAATTATAATAGTCAGACATGGACAAATATTTACTCAGAGTGATCATAGGTATTTGTAATCAAAGATTCAAATTCATTTCACTTACTAAAAATAATGGATTCCAGGAATATTTCCTTTGTTTCCACACCATAGCACCAAGCACATCAACATTGTCCAAATTAAAAACAAATTTAATACTATATAAAAACACAAAAACCAGTAACTGATAACAATGATAAACACGATAAACTAATCTACACTCCCACAAGTAAAATAATCTGAACTGAAACCGTCTCTGATCCGTATCAATTACGTCATGGAGTCCTTCTACGCTGTTGCCGACTTTAAATAATTAAACGGGAGCTTGCATATGTTTCACAGAAATGCCCATAGAAAAATATAGCAAATATATATAAAATCTCTACTACTAAGGTAAATGTTTATGAAATTTGTCAACACAGCAGAAAAAATAGACTGGTCATGCACATGCGCATTGAGGAAAACAAACGAAATTTTACAACACTTTTGCATAAAACACATAGAAGGGATTAGCGATCTAGAGTAAGTATATATAGTATATATTTATGGTAGGGTTCAGAGGATTAATACTGGCCCAGCATTCGCCTTATAAGTTTGCAAGCAGTGACTTACATTACCATGAGGAAACCTCTGAGGAAAACTCATGGCAGACCAGTCGGCCCCGGGGTCTGAACCCGAGACCTCCCAAATACTAGCCAGCGTACCTAACATACTCGACTAACTAGCTTGGTGATCAATCATAGAAAATCAACTTTTTATATTATATGTTTAATCACAGAATATACTTTACCTAAAAATAAACTCTTATTCTTAACATTAAAGTACCATTATTCCAAATTAGTCTCAAACTAAGGTGTAGAAATTGACTCCAAAATATGAAATCCAAAACTCGGCCAAAAAATAAGGCCCCACAATGAGGAGGACTAAAAGAGGTTCAATAGTGTAAGCCATGTGCTCGAACAAACGCAATTCTCAACTCTTGGGTTTCTGTCTGGGTCACGTAATTACAATGTTAATAATATGGATTTTTTTCTTGAAGAGAGATTGGAAGTTAACTCACAAACAAAATCTGAATTTACATAAAATTCGCCCCAAAATAACTTTTCGTTAAACTTCTCAAAATTTCATTCTGATATTAATCCAAAATCTAAAATACTGAAGAATCCATTAAATTATCCCTGAAATCCTCGAATCGAGATTTCGTTGTAAATGAAATATTCAGAAAATTAAGCACCCGAAAGCATATCAAGAAATGAATTTGAACATAAAAATCACCAGCAAAATGAAACAAAAAAATGCGAAAGAAACTAATAAAAACTATAAAATAAATTCAAGTTGTAGTGAAGCATTGAAAAATGAATAATGGCTGCTTCTGAAATCATGCAATGATTACTTACCGTGATATCTCCTCCTTTTGCACAATAACTTCACAAAAAGTTAAAATTAACACTACCAGAGTGTATTGGCAAATCAAAAATCTCTAAGGAACTCTATTAACTTCAAAAATATATTTCAAAAATTTATAGCACAATGTCGTCCAAATGGTCACATCTTAATTTATATAGTCACTTGTCAAGAAGTAATTAATTGGGAGGGTTGCGGAGTCTGCGCTTCTATCTATAATATCGAAGAATAGATGACACATTAACAACAACGGGGTCGAAGTGGTTTTCGACATTAGACCTAAAGAGTGGATAGTGGCAGGTAAAGATCCACCCTGATGATAAAGAGAAAACTGCCTTCTCAACTGGAAGTGGATTGTACCAATTCAATGTTATGCCTTTTGGGTTATGCAATGCACCGGCAACGTTTGAATGGTATTGGTTCTGAAAGTATTAACTTGGTAAACCTGTTTAGTATACCTAGATGATGTGACGGTTATGGGAGCATCCTTCGAAGACCACTTGAAGAATCTGAAAGAAATTTTCAGCAGATTTAGGAATGCTAATTAGAAATTTAATTATGAAAAATCTTTGCCTCTTTCAAAATCAGATACATTTTCTGGGACATACTATATCATCTAGCGGAATACATACATCAGAGGATGAGGTCAAAGCAGTAAGAGAATGGCCAAGACCGAAATACAAACATGAGGTTAGAAGTTTTCTAGGACTTTGTACCTATTATCGGAGATTTGTTGATAAATTTGCTGATATAGCTAAACCATTACATAAACTGACTGAAAATAAGGCCACCTTCAACTGGACAAGAGAGTGTGAGGCAGCATTTCAACAACTTAAAACTGCACTTTGCTCAAGCCCTATTTTGTCGTATCCACAGACTTCGGGACTATTTATTCTAGATACGGATGCTAGCAATATGGGCATTGGGTCTGTTTTGTCACAAGTACAAGGAGGCGAAGAAATAGTCATCGAATATTACAGCAAAACTTTCAACAAATCAGAAAGAAACTATTGCTTTACTCGAAAGGAATTGTTAGCTCTGATAAAATCCATGGAGCATTTTCCCAAGTACATTTATGAAAGGAGATTTTTGGTTCGGACTGATGATGCAACACTCAAATGGTTATTGCAGATGAATATTCCAGAGGGTGAAATCGCAAGATGGATAGAAAGACTGCAACAATATGACTGCAAAGTAGAACATCGACGAAGAAAAATCCATAATAATGCTGATGCTTTATCCAGACGACCATGCAAAGAAGAATGTCGCAACTTCAAGAAAATTGAAATGAAAGAAGGAATAATCAATTTAAGGAGAACTACCATCGATTTGAAGCAGGGATGGACGAAAGAAGAATTAATTGAGGCACAGGATCTTGAAATAAGGCAACCAGCAAAGTGCAAGAACTTCTACAGGAAATTCACGGTGGATGCTCAGGGGCCCATTTTGGCGTGAGTAAGACAATTGCAAGGATAAGGGAAAGATTTTATTGGGTCTACTGCCGTGATGACGTAGAAGCTTGGTGCAGAAAATGTCCAACATGTGCAGACACTAAGGGACCGCCAAATAGAACTTATGGAAAATTGGAGAAATACAATGTAGGGCTTTCATTTGAGAGGATCGCTATTGATGTTGCCGCGCCTTTCTCAACTTCTAACGATGGAAATAAATACATACTGGTTGCCATGGATTACTTCAGCAAGTGGCCTGAAGCCTATGCTCTTCCGAACCAAGAGACTGTCGCATGTGTGCTGGTAGATCAGTTCGTATCCCGATACAAAATTCCACTGGAATTGCACTCAGACCAGGGACGAAACTTCGAAAGCGAAGTTTTTAAGAAAGTGACGGAGATATTGAACATCCGAAAGACCAGAACCACTTAATTACATCCACAGTCTGATGGAATGGTGGAAAGATTCAATCGCACCATGGAACAATACCTGTCGAAGATTGTGGCTGATCACCAGAAGGATTGGGACAGACATTTGTGAAAGACAGACCCAGCGAAAGAAAGGATTATCAGCCAGAATTGGGAAGGAGCCTATAAAGTCACAAGAGGATAAATGATGTTGTCTACCGAACCAATGCACTCCTAGGACGAAGCCTAAAGTTGTACATTTAGATAGGCTAGCAAAGTATCACGGTGGAGGTGTACTAGAATATTTTGATCGGGACGATCAAACTTAAGAGTGGGGCAGTGTTACGAAAATGGCTAAAGCTGACTCTGTGTGTTCTGGAATATTCGATTAACGTTGAGCTAACCGCCCTCCTAGTTCGAAGACTAGAACATTCTGGATGCTTCTCGAAGGAACGACAAGACATATAAAAGCGACCAAAGAAGAGCGGAGCCTATGTTTTGAAGTAGTGACAGTTATTGAAAAAGTATGGTTATTGTCAGAATTACTGTTGTGTAAATAAATACTGATTTGTTCATTAGTTGAATTTAGTTATTGGAAATCATCCTAGCGAACCCGAATTCGTAACAATAATAAAGTGAAATGAACAAATACACATCGAAGAAAACGTCCATAATTTAAAATTGACAATTATTGTTAATAACAATGAAAGATGTCTACAAAGAATACGGATGAAAAACCAAACATGAGAACAATGTTAAAAGTCGAAACCGGTGAAACATAACCTCTTAACTTTTTTTCCTAATTTTTTCATATTAGCATACTTAATACAGAGACACGTATCACATTTCGGTTGTTCCATCCAAAACGGCTTCACGAGACCGAAAGAATATGGAGAATTGTGGAGATTGCTTGAAGTATCCAAAGTGATTCTCCTTTGATTGCGGTCAACTTTCATCGTTACATAATTTCTTTTGCCGGGATATAACCTCGCATCAAAATCATTTTCAAGAAAATCTGTAATTTCCTTCTTCATGATTTCATAGGTTGCTTTTACTTTACGTTTATTATCCATAAATCGTAATTTGCCAATTTTTTTCAAAGGTTTCATATATTTTTTTGTTCTGTAGTATACCATATTTATTTACTAATTTTCCGCCCATAACTCTTAAAAATTCGTTTTTCCTTCTCATTTGGTGGAGAACGATGCAAAATGGTTGTTCGATATTTGTTTTGTTTTAGCGGATTGAATTTTGCCAGGGTAGATACACAAAAAAAACGGGTCAAAAGTATTGTTAAAACCTAACGAATATTATTGTACTTTTTCTTCATAATACTTGAGTATACTTATTTGAATTTGTGTTAAATTTAATTTAACTGGGCAACGTGTGTTGCCCATGTTGTGTAATGTCTACATGTTCAACCAAAAACGTCAAATGAACAAGCCAGGGTAGAGACTTTTTCATACTCAAATTGGTAATTTTAGGGAAATATGCTTCATTGGGGATTTAATCATAATGTAGTTGATAAACTACACTAAGATGCTACGATTTATTGTATAAAATGACAAGATTTAAAATATAAAAGGTATTTTATATTGATTGCCGTGCACATTACCTCTTATCGTAGAATGAATATTTATATATATATATATATATATATATATATATATATATATATATATATATATATATATATATATATATATATATATATATATATATATATATGTGTGTGTGTGTGTGTGTGTGTGTGTGTGTGTGTGTGTTCACGCCAGGAGTCATTCGTGCTCAGCTTTCCATATTGATATTGCAAGGTATGCCAGGGGTCTAATGACTCTAATGTACTCCTAAATGAGGTTCAGTGGGGACGAGTCGACGCGTAGAACGAACGAAGGAGAAGTTGACAATTCGTTCGATTTCAGGTTATGTGTGATTGATCATATTTACCATTCAATAATAATTTTTGGAATTTCAATCAAATTTTTATATTCAAAAAGGATTAGTTCAATTGGTTGAAAATAATAATCGTGGGTATTTTATGCTGTATCTAATAGTGCTTATTATGGATATTGGAAGATATCTGCTTATTATGCCATAATATTGAACAAATCAACAGATATGTGAATAATTGCTCATAGGAATCCAATCTTGTATCCTGCATAGGTTTATTCAAATAAAATTCTCATTCTAACGGGATTCATTTTGAAACTTCAAACATTTGTTTTTAAATTTTCTAAATTATAGTTTCAGATAATTTATTCATTACTCCAAAATTCCAATTCAAGAAATGTGAACCAATTATAGCAGATAGATAATGATACTGATTCATTCATTATGTACAGTCATAATAATAGAACCCACTGAATATATTGTAGTTATTGCAGGCAGAAGCGATAATTCCCTACTAACATAGTTAATTAGGAAGACTATAAAATACCTATACGTACAACACACTATGTAGAAAGAAGCAATGGTGATCATTGAATAAATTTGAACTGATCAAGTTCAGATAAGTTCACTTCTCTTCAAGTTGTCAACTGCCATTGAAAAGTCATGAGAAAATATAAAAGTAGGAAGTAAAATAATAATTTCAGTGTTTTTTTTTAACTTTGTTGAGGAGTGCTTCATTCGATGGGGCGGAAAGTGTCGAAAGTTCATTGGAAATAAAACAATATGATGAAACTACAAACATGAGCTATTCATCTAAGATTTCAACTAAACTTTGCTAATAGACATCGGAGATCATTTTCGCATGGTTATACTTCCTGAAATCCTGCAACACCGGATATGACAGTTCCTAATCTACATGACCAAATTTGGCACCTAAATCGTGGTCAGTAGTTATATAATGCCGGTTACTCCCCAACTTGACCCCATTTGACTTTTCGACTCAGGCTCGCTGCCTGGCTTGACCTAATTAGTCAGGGTCAATGACGACATGTCGAGACTCTATCGGAATGCTCGCTCAGCGTGGGGTCAATGACGTCCAGGACGACATGTCGAGACTCGATCGGAATGCTCGCACAGCGTGTGATCAATGACCTCCAGGACGACATGTCGAGACTCGATCGGAAGGGGTCAATGACCTTCAGGACGACATGTCGAGTCTAGATCGGAAGGGGTCAATGACCTTCAGGACGACATGTCGAGACTCGATCGGAATGCTCACTGTCCTCGTGGGATCAATGACCTCCAAGATGACATGTCGAGATTCGATCGGAAGGGGTCAATGACCTCCAGGATGACATGTCGAGACTCGAACGGAATGCTCGCTGTCCGCGTGGGGTCAATGATCTCTAGGGCGATATGTCGAGAATCAATCGGAATGCTCGCTTCGTCCGCACGTGTTGTCAATGACCTCAAGGTCGTGTCCGCGCTCTGGTGCAGGTGTAGCAACTTCAAGTCGAGACTTGTCCGCGCCAGGTCGAGACTCGATCGGAATGCTCGCTCAGCGTGTAGTCAATGACCTCCAGAACGACATGTCGAGACTCGATCAAGGCCTTCGCTTCGTGCGACAAGTCAATTATTTTCTGGGTGTCGGAATGCTCGCTTCGTATGTAAATGAGTTGAATCATGGGTGCAGGTATGAACACTATGTTCACGTACGTGAGTTGATTTTTAAAAAATTTGAAAAATCGAGCGCGGGCATTGAACATCTATATTAGGAAACCAATGTCCATGGCTTTACCAAGCTTAAAACAGAATTTCAAATTGAAAAATCGAGCGCAAGGATCGAGTCTCCATATTAGGAGTCCAGCACTATCAAGCTTAAAAAAAATTCATACTGTAGAAATCCGCATGTAGAATCGAATTTGCTATATCTATATTAGGAGTCCAACACTATGTTCTCTGCTTTACCAAGCTTTAAAAAAAATTGAAGAATCGAGCGCGGGCATTGAACCTCTATATTGGGAGTCCAACACTATGTTCACGGCTCTACCAAGGTTTTAAAAAAAATTGAGTTGAAGAAATCCGACTGCTATTACTTATTTAAAATGATTACATTTTGATTTTTAGGCTAAAGGGAACCAACAATATGATATCATCGAAGTAGAGGATTTTATATATATTTTTCAATCGCGGAATATTCAAACTGTTATATATCAAATGAGTCATGTTTATTAATATATTATTAATATTTGTATAATATATATCAATTATTGCGACAATCTCTCAAATTTCCTGTTATGAATAATTTATGTAGAATGTGCGTGTCAGCCAATAATGTTTCTATTATTTCTGTATTAAATGAATCATTTACTTGAACAAATATACATGCTGGACATGTCGAGACTCGATCGTAATGCTCGCTTGTCCACGTGGAGTCAATGACCTTCAGGTCGACGGAAACTCGATCAAGGTCGCTCGCCCTGCTTGTGTCAATGATCTCCAGGACGACATGTCGAGACTTCTCCGCGACAGGTCGAGACTCGATCAAGACGTGAGCTAATGTGCAGCAAGTCAATGATGTTCTGGGTGTCGAAATGTTCGCTTCGGCGGTGTAGCAACTTCAAGTCGAGACTTTCCTTGACCGGTGGATGAACTTCCGTAGAACCTTGACAGGTAGGCGGGGAACGTGTATTGGCCTCTGAAATTAACGATTTGTTTACATTATTTGGTAATGGTATTTACGTTCATTTCATTTTTAGTTTTCAAACGTTCAGCTTCGTAATTTGTGTTTTTTGGACTTCGTATTTTCCAGTGGTTCATTGTGTTTTGATTGAGGACAATATTATTTCTGTTCAACTGTAGATAACCTACCTACATCAAGTTGAAATCTACACCGAGTTTTTATCATTAAACATGAAAATCAATAATAAAACGAAGGAGAGGACGAATAAATTAATTGGTTACAGGAACTATGTATACATCATGAAAAGGTTGTATGATAGCACACCTATTTATTTAAAAAGTAAAGAAAAACTTTCAGAAGTTTCAAGAAAACATCTCTGACATGTCTACTTCCATTACCAACTGAAGATGTTTTGAGTATAATGGAGAAAACTAAGTACTTACCAACAAAACTGAAAGAAGCAACATGAAATAAAAGAAGAATTAACATGAATACTCTGCTTGAATAGTTTGAACGTAATGAGTTGTTATATTTTTTGAATTTTCCTGACGAATAATAGCTCTCCTAAAATTACGGTGGACTTCTGAGGTCTGGTTTTCTTATAGGATCTCTGTTTTCCTGGTTATATAATTGAATATTCCAATTTTTACCTAGGTATAGAGTCGTTTTATTTCATATTCTTGATGTTATGATAAACTGTTATTTTGGTTGTGCAAATAAACATTATTTATTATTATTATTTTAATAGTATCTCTGGTTGTTACATGAAAGAAAATATAATTATCTAGAATCTCTGGATGATGGCCCAGGTTCAGATTCCGATAAAAGTGAAAGATTTTCCGTTAGAATAGCATTGGACTTCAAAAACCCCACGTTTTCGGTTAACTGAAAATTGCACATCATCAGTTGGTATAATTCTATATGGAAAAATCCACAAACTTACTGCAGGGAAAATAATTATTCTCAGTAAACTGTAAAGAAGAACTCTCTTATGTTCAGACACTTTTTTTCAATCTTCAAGTTATGAATTCACACATTTCTTCTGTCCATCATTTCCTTGTTTCCCAACTTTGTTTGGAATACAACTTTGAATTGTCCAGCTCTCGGAAAAGTATGTAAGCTATATTCAGGTTTTTTTTTGTCCAAGTTGAACAATAGGATACACAACAATAGCGATTCATCTCTTCTGAACGTTTGTAAACTATCCCAAACAAAATTAAACACAATTAAAATTCAACAACTTCTCATATAAAATACACGTAAACAGATGTAAACAAATCAATCTATGGCCCATACGTTAGTAATATTCGACACCGGTAGGAGGCGTATCGCTTATCTACGTTCGCCAATATATATGAACGACAAGTCTATTCCCTACATCACATACAGTCACCGAACCAGCAACAGTAACCGAACCAGCACTATGTTTTCTAAACTAAACATACAATCTACGGCTCAAGAAATGCAGAGTGCTAGTTCTCTAGAAGTCAACAAAGACTATATAATGAAGAGTGTATCAAGAATTCAAACAAAATATGGGGAGAAGATGGATGAATTATCAATTATTCTACCAGCAAGGTTTGCAGTACTTCTACAAGACGATCAGATAATTGGAATAAATCAAAAAATAGAATCCGGTAAAATTTGCAAAATGAAAAACGTTGGAAAAGTTGGACGAACCGTCAATATTGAATTTGGGGAGGCGGAGTAATGTTTTCGAAATGAGTAGGAGATGGAGAAGGATTAGGAGGAGAAGGAGGATTACATTTATAAAACAAGCTTATAAACGTAATAGCATTCAACAGCAGTCTTCGACTAATGGAAGATCTCAAAGTAAGAGTGGAAAAACTGTGTCAAGAAACAGAAAATTATAATATATGAACTGTGTAGATTATTCCAACGATTTAGAATCAGCGAATATGGTTAGTGATTCTCAAATAGAACTCACTCAATACAAAAACAAATTTATTTTCGACTTGGAAGCCAGATGGTTGAGTTTGGAGCATTTTGAAAATAACCAGTTGAATAGCATCATAATGGAAATTAAGGAAGATTTGCAGAAGATAATCGAGAATATTGTATTCAATTGACACAACTTGAATGAATGCAGAAACGAAGATTGTTTCAGCTGTCTAATGAACTTGAATGATTTGAAAGCATATATGGCAGCATATGAAGTCCTACTTAATTTCATCACAAATCAAATCAGTATAGAGGAACTCTGCACCTTCTTCGTCAATTCCACATTGGGTTCATACATAAATTCATTATGGAAGTTCCAAATTATTTAAAAGAAGATTATGATTATCTTATTGGTCCTTCCCCTCAACAGTTAGAAGAAGATGAAGGTTTCGATGAAGAATATTATCCTCTTCCTTCTACATCCGAAGAAAAGAAGATTAAGGTTTCGATGAGCAATATTTGATGTAAATTATATATTAAAATGAATGTATTCATAAGAAACATGTTATTTATTGATTATTTCACATTATCAGAACTTTTTCTAGAATTATCTAACCCTAACCATTTAAAAAACAATTTTTTGTATTTTCTCTTAATAACTTTTTCAACCTAAATAATGTCTTGACGTTTCACAAGTTGCTGCTCCATTTCATAGAATCCATCAGAAATTGGTTCGAAATTTTAGTCTTTTTGTGAAAGCCACAATTTAAAATGAATATTTTTTTTCGTTTTTGGCTGCTTCATCGTAGACACCCAAAATTATATCCAAATCTTCTTTGATAAAACCACTGTCTTGAGACATCTTGCTACTCCAAACTTCAATACTAAACTGAACTTAAAGTTTGTTACTCATATCAATCCAAGAATCATGTGGCTTTGGCATACCCAGCCAATGAACGAACTCCTTATTTCCCTTTCTGCGCAAGACTTTTTCAACCAAGTAAACGTCAGGGCATTTAGCTTTCTGTAATTCCTCTTCGTAAAAACCACCACTAATGGGAATGGGATATCCTTCAGTATCTTCAAGTAGATAAGTAACAGGATTGGTTATCTGAAATTTAACGATTTTGAATAGCTCAGTAGTTCAGTTAGGTGTATATCCTTTTGAAAATGTGCTATATTTAAATATACCGCCACAGCGCCACAAGAGCGTACTGTATGACAATAATGTTCTAAAGAAAACTATCTGTGATATTGTTGAATAGATCAGTTGTTAACCAGCCGTTGTATCATTTAGTCAGACCCATACTCAACTTATACAGAAAACACATGCTGGGCCTTACTGATTCGCACTATATCGCCAACATTAAATTCATTTCTTCCAGCAATCTTTATGTGAGAATATACTGAATTCAGTAAGAGTTTTTCATTTTTCTTAGTGACGTCACGTGGGTTAATTCCAATAGTTCTATGTTTGGAATCATTATACTTGTCAACATTGTTTTCGAGCATATATAACCACTTGCAAGTTCCATTCAGTGAAAAATATCGAAACGAATTTTTCCTTGACAGTACGTATAACTCGTTCAACAAGGGCAGCTTTCTGGATGCTATACGTATTATAGTGATCGATATTATATTTTTTCATTGAATTCTGAAATTTTGTGTTGAAAACTTCCTTTCCTTGATCCGACTGTAGGTTATTAGGCCTTCGACCACTTTGCTCGAGTATATCCGAAAAAGCACGAGTGACTTCCTCACATGTTTTCGTTTTCAATGCTCTAGCCTAAACAATATTTTAAAAGCAATCAATGACTACAAGAATAAATTTTTTTTTTCTTATTTTCACAAGCATACATGTCCATCTGATCCAAATCGCATTGCCACAAGTCGTCTAATCCCTTGATGATTGTACGTCTTCGTAAGAAATTTCTACGAGATATGTATCGTGAGACACCAAGAGGGTTTTTAAAAACTGTTTATTTCAATTATTACAATAATGGTAAAGTTACTATACTAAATGAATTAACAGAGAGGTGTGTTCTCTTCAAGAGCAAGCTTGGAAGTGTTTGAAGGCTAATACAATTGGTTATAATGTAAACTTCTTATCTATAATGTAAAAATAGTTATCTAAGAATAACAGTGCTGACTTGCAGTTTATTATATATACGCTGCACTTTATGGGTATGTAACTCCTCCATCCCTAAGTCGAAAAAATGAAGGATTTATTTTTGCGTTGGCTGTTGACGGCTGCTTCGGCATCTTCTTGAGGTTCTTGTAGTTCAATTTCTTCCATTACGGTCCTTGGTGTTGATCGTTGTTTCCATAAAATGTAAAATATTGAAATTATTAGCAGAATGACGATTATTAAAATTGTTGAAGTTATTGAACGTCGAAATTTTGTTCGGAATACTGGGTTCTTCAATTGGTGTTAGCTGCTTCGCTAAATTATTCATTTCATAAAGACTGTCAAAGTCTATTTTCGATATATTTGAGCTTTGAAAGCTGCTTCTGCTTCTTGTTACTAATATTTCAACTTTTGGTAGAATGAGTGCTGTTCCTTGGCGAATTTGTTCATTATTTTTGAATTTCAAATGGTCAATTAATATTTCGCAATCCTTTGGAATCTTGATTAATGAAGGATGGTTAATTTCCAGGAATTGATCTCTTGTACATTTTGATAATATACGGTTCGATTTTGCCGGTACAATAAGTACTTCGTCTCTGGTTACTTGTTCAATTATAGATTGTTCAAAGGTGAGATCGGTGGTAATACATTGATTGGGTGATATTAAATCGAGTAATTGAAATGTACAGTTGTCTTCTGAGATTATGTTATCTCTGCAATAGTAGATGTCTTCGATAGTTGGACATTCTTCTTTTTGTGCTAAAGCTTCTTGTGACGTTCGTGCCAAATAAAGATAGGTTGGGGTGAAAATTTTATTATGTTGGATAACTGGGTAAATGTGGTAAAAATCAAGGATTTTTGGTCTCATGATTGGAATATAAATTGCAAGTATAATTTTATTTTCTGTGAAAGTTACCTGAGTCCCTAATAATTGATAATACGTTAAAGTATTTTTGAATTTTGGAATCTGTGACGATTCATATATTTTAGTTAAATAAGTTATCATTTCTTTAATCTTTTTACTAGAAATAATTGAATGATGGATTGAATTGGATCTTACGAATAAAATTGCATTTTCAATATTATCTATAAAGGATCATATTTTGACAATCTAAATTTATTTGACTTATAGTCCCTTGGAAAGTGATGTAATTTTCATAAGTTTCTATTGTAGTTTTAATTACCAATTGGAAATTTCTCAAATCATTCTGTAATTTGATTTGATTTTGCCAGAGTGTATTTAATGATTTATTAATCTTGTATACAGTGACACCTGTAAGTTGACTTCGTGTACAATTTCTTTTTGTTTACTTTGTAAGATTTCTATTGCTTTATTATATTTTTCGCCATCGTCAGAATCTAGGTTTCCAAATAACCATTTATTTAATTTACCTATACCGTTAAATAATTCTCGTTACGCTCGAATATGCGGTGAAATATTTTCAATTTTCCTGTGTAACGTTTGAATTGAGAATTCTATTCTACTTAACATTCCGCTTACTAGTCCGTGATGTGAAATAGGATTTTCATTTGAACTGTTTTCATTTATGACTCTCCGTCTAACTTGAATGAAGTTATTGTTCAAAGCATCTGCTTGTCTGACTATTTCGCTTAAATCTAAGTAATGAATAAATGAATGCTTAGTATAAATTATTCTGCATGCTCCTAATCTAATGAGGAATAAATGGCTATTCAGCATTGTTACGCTGATTTCTCCGTTGTTGCTATCAATTGTCGCTATTCGACATGCCAGGTATACCAGGGTCATCCAAAACTTCATTTTCTTGTACCTGTAAGATATTTGGATTTCCTTTTGGTTTTCGTACTATAATTTTATGATATGTGCCTTTATTTGTCTGTAGTAATATATCGTCATCTTTAATTATTTCCACTTCCTTAAATTTTGGTAGCTTTTTATCACGAAATTTTGTTCTTATGTAAGCTGTATCTTGGTTAGAATAATCAGGTGGATCTGATCGTTTTTCATTTGCTTTTTCAATTCGAGATTCTTTTTCGTTAGCGCTTCTTTCTCGGATTTTGTCGTATATTTGTTTTGCAATTTGTTTGTGATTTTGCACGTAATATGACAATGTTAAATGATCGTTCATGTCAAAGGGATCTGGATTATTGATATGGCCTTTAATTATTTCAAATGGAGTAAATTTAGTTATTGAGTGAATGGAATTATTGTAAGACAAAATTGAGTGTTCCATTAATAATTGATCGACTGATAACTCATTATCTCTGAAGCATCTAAAATGTTCAATGAGGGTTGAATGAAATCGTTCTACTGGTGAATTTGAATTGCTATTTTTAGCGGTGGTGA
>JARQZK010001786.1:12500-20000 GCA_030704885.1 Cynegetis impunctata | reverse complement strand
TGATTCAATTTTGCTGACTGTCGATCTAGTAATTGGCGGGACGATCAGGGATGATTTTCATTGAATAGATTGCCAGACTTCTTTTTTGTGAACGCACCCTATCTTCCAAAACCCAATCATCATAAGTACTTCAATACGTTTCTCTCTCAAGTAATTGCATTTTTCTTAAACAATGAAGTAGTGTAGTGCCTGGAGCGTTAAAAAACGTGAAAACTGCGGACTATACAGCACCAGTGAATGAATTCAGATGGTACATGTGAAATTTCATTCTTCAGATTTAATGACAAATGTTTTACCTAAATTTTTTTTTGTACTTTTAATCCACATTTTAAATCTCCAGGTGCTCCACTATCTCCGTTATATAATCTGGGAATCCATCAAGTTGAGGCATAAATGGTATGTTTCACAAAAAGTGATAAGAATTTATCGTTAGAATTGTAAAGTGAAATAATATACATGGGTATTACCTTTAAAAAAAACTAATGACAAAGCCATAGCTCTTGAATGAGACACCCTGTATACAAAATTTTTATTGCGAAAAATGCCCCAAATAAAAAATACTAATCGACCTGTCCGAGGATTTTAACATGAAATAGAAACCTAATTTTTTAATGAATTTGTTCCTTTCATCATGAAAGCAGCTGTATATATATATATATATAGTATATATATATATATATATAGTATATATATATATATATATATATATATATATATATATATATATATATATATATATATATATATATATATACATATATATATATATAATATATATATATATATATAATTATATATATATATATATACATATTAATATATATATATATATATATATATATATATAATATATAATATATATATATATTATATATATATATATATAATATATATATATATATATAGATATATAGTATATATATGTATATCTTGATGACGTGTGTATAGTGCAAATGTATTCTTCTTAACATGAAATAAACTAAACTAAACTATATAATATATATATATATATATTATATATATATATATATATATATAATATATATAGTTTAGTTTAGTTTATTTCATGTTAAGAAGAATACATTTGCACTATACACCACGTCATCAAGATATACAAAATTCCAAAAATTCAATTAACTTATCATATTAGACATTTCACATGACACTTATAGCTTAAATATTTCTATTTTTCATTTCATTCAAGAGGTATATATATACATTTATTTTTATCATCTAATTTTCGTTTTTGAACATAGGTACCAGTTTACTTAAAAATTAAAACAAACACTATATCTCTTGCCGGAAATACTCGAAGTATTCCTCACTTGAATAAAACACACACCGGAGATCAGAAATTTTCTTCATCTTTTTTTTAAAATTTTTCATCAATTGGTAGTTCCCCAACTGCCACTGGCAGCTACGGGTTAAAAAATTTGATTGGCCCAGTAGTTATGGCCATCTTGACATCTTTTGAGTCGTCGGTTAGGCCGGTACGAAGTTATGTTTGTTTCTAGTTGGGTAAGCATGCATGTCTTCATGAGTAGAAAAAAGAAGGCTATTCTTTTTTATGTAAAGTAGATTCTCCAGGATGTATAGAGAAGGCAACGTAAGTATTCCCAACTGCCTGAAACTTGCCCTAAAAATCGTCCCGGAAGCTCAAACCCACACATCCACCCTGACAGCTTTCCTCTGCAGTCCGAACAAACGTCGAGCACTCGAAAACGTGTCCCCACACAAGTACAGCATATGAGATATATATATATATATATATATATATCTATATATATATATATATATATATATATATATATATATATATATATATATTATATATATATAATATATATATATATATATATATAAATATATATATATATATATATATATATATATATTAGGAATAAGAATGTGTCTAGTAGAGACCTGTCCGAGGATTTTAACATGAAATAGAAACCTAATTTTTTAATGAATTTGTTCCTTTCATCATGAAAGCACTGTATATATATATATATTGTTGGGATTTTTCGTAGTATAACAGATATTAAATGACTAATAAAGTTGGATTTAATTAACAAGGCGCATAACGCGGAGACACGTGAAACGATTATGACTCGACACCTGTTTCGGATTCATAAACCAGTCGTTCACACGAGCTGGAACTTACCACAGCCAAAGAAAAGAAAACAAAACGATCCGTAGTGAGGTACATTTTTAATATCAACCTTTGTATTGTGAACTAGTTTTAAATTATATTTTATCTTACAGACTCTTGATGAAACTCTTGTAAAAGGCTCCAAAAATAGAGCCGAAACGTCGAGTTAATTAAATCCAACTTTATTAGTCATTTAACATCTGTTATACTACGAAAAATCCCAACAATCTATATATACAGATACAAACCAATCCAAATGATATATATATATAGTATAATATATATATATATATACCATATTTATATATTATTTATTCCAATATTATTATTATCTAATATATATATATATATATTGAATTTGATGAGGCCGTTACGTTACTCAATGGAAATCAATTGTTAACATGTTTGAGAAATAAGAAGTTTAACGAAATTCACATTATAATAAAATAACAACCGTTGCAGAAAGCGTTTCGCTGACACTACAGCTTCTTCAGGTGCGAATTTCAAACTAAAACATCTAATACAAGGTTTACAAAGTTCGATTATAAATTTGGAAAATCCATTCTGGGATTCTAAGAATAATTGGAAGATTAGGTTTGTGTTATTTTATGAAAGAATACATTAGTGGTACTAAGGGATTTGATAATATCCAATGAAATTTGTCTCTATATGAAATAATTGATTTGGAACTATTAATTGCTGATTTGATTTCTGCTTGAAATTTTTCTGTAGGATCATTTTTCAGAAATTTGTAATTTCTAGAGTTCAAAAAATCTATTGTTTTTGAAATTTAATCGGTTTTATTTGAAGGGATTACGGTATTTTCTCTATCGGCTTTAGTAAATATTATTCCTGCATTTGTTTTCCTTCGCAATGATCTATTAAGTGAGTGATCTCTATTTCTCTGATTGTGTTTTTTATATTCTCTTCTGATAGGTTAAATTCTAAGTTGTTTGGAGAATTTTTTAATATTATTTCAGATTGAATGCCTAGAATTTCAAAATCTTGTTTTTAAAGTACTCTAAACCATGAAATTTAATCTGAAATAATATTAAAAAATTCTCCAAAACAACTTAGAATTTAAATACCGTATTTATTATATATATATATATATATATATGACAAAATATATATAGTTTATAGTCTATGAGTTCTCGCAATGCCGAGAAACTCATAGACTTTGTCATTTAAATTTTACGGCAATACTCCTTTTTCATATATATATATATATATATATATATATATAATAATATATATAGTATATATATATATATATATATATATATATATATATTTATTCGAATTGTTGTTGTTGCCTGTGTGATATCTATTTTTAATCTTTTGATAATTATTAGCAATAACAGGCTGGTTGAATCTTAAAAAACTCGATTTTATTAAAAACTTGACGTTTCACTATGATTTATTCGTAATTGAAAATTCTTTGACATTTATTGATTTGAAAAAAATTGAACAGAACAGGCTGCTTTGTATATGCTATTCAGTGTCTAATATTTAATATTCAAAATTGTTATCATTAGATGGTAAGGGAAACCAAAGAAACCTTTACCTACGTAATGTTTGAAAATAATAATAATAGGGAAGACTATTTATCTAACAACAAAGAAATTAGTCATGGGAAAACATTAAAGAAGTGGAATAGAATTATCGGTATAGCACGCTTATATGGAAGCAGCCGTTGACACGTGTTTCGGACTCTTTGGTCCTCATCAGAACGGCGTAGCTAAGTATTAGATTGAAAATTTGGAGATGAAAATAGTTTAATAAATAAAATCCTCTGTTTTTAAGATTCAACCAGCCTGTTATTGCTAATAATTATCAAAAGATTATATATATATATATATATATATATATATATATATATTATATATATATAATCTATGTCTATAATAATATATATATATATTATATATATATATATATATATATATATATATATATATATATAAGTATATATATATAGAATATATAATATATATATAATATATATATATACTATACTATATATATAATATATGAAAATCTTTTATGCAAAATAATAGTATAGCAGTGGAATATTTAATTTCAGAACAGAGATTTGAAAAAAGTAAGAAATGCATTAATAGTCCAGTCAATGACAGTAAAAAAAGTATAAACTAAGTATTTATCCCATACAGCACCGATTTGTATGAAAATTTGGATATAGGTTCTACTTACTAACTATTTCAAATTCTACCCTATGCCGGGTGTTGCTTTTCCTCTGGGGTGGATGCCACCCCTTCTTGGGATTGAAAAATTTTTCATTGAAAATAAGTACGGAAATCGATGAATTGACTAATTCTGGGCAACTTTTGTTCCGTGAAGTTTTTTCTGAAAGTCAATACTTTTCGACTTATTCGCGACTGAAATTGTCGGTTTTCAGGCAAAAAAAACTCGTTTTCAGATTCTTTTTCGCGAATAACTGGAAAAATATGCATTTTATCGAAAAACCTGTAGAGAGCAAAATTATAGCTTATAAAAAGACAAAAAAAAATCGAGTATTTAGGAAGTATTCTGACCCATTACAAACGGATTTATTGCTTGTTGAAAGTTGATTGGTATTCACCACCATGTGTATTCATCAATATAGTAATATACATTTTCTAATTTCTACAAAAACGTGCTATTGGTTTTTTCCCCATAACTCGCTCAGTTTTTAAGCAATCAAGTCCTTCAAGAAAGAATTTTGAAGGTTTTTTTAAGAGCTATAAGGACATCTAAATAAATTTTTTTTTCAGATCTTATTTTTGAAAAGGTTCATGCTAAAAGTGCTCAAAAAGGGTACCTTTTCGCGAAACACACGCAAGCTTTAGAATGGCCATATCTTACTCAATTTTTATCCTATAAAAAAAATTAAACGCCAAAATTTTAAAATAAGAAAAATATACAATTTCGTACTCTACAAAATTTTGGGCATCATCAATAGTTTTTGAGTTATTTTGAAGAAAATGTGATCTTTCGCTAAATTACGAAAATGATATTCTATCTACAAACTCAATTTTTTTCAAAAAGAAGTACTTTAAACTGGTCAAACACTCAGAACGTATTATAAAAACATAACTGAAGTGAATTGTAAAGTGGCAACGATTTCTTTCAAATGGGGTGGAAGAGAGGGTGAGATTTTTTTCCAACGAAAAAATAGGACTCGACATTATTCTCTTAATAACTCGCTTAGTTTTGATGCTAGGAACTTTTGTAAAAAATAAAAATAAAGGTTTTTTAAAGGACTTCAAAAAGAGTCTCATTACTTTTTCCCGAAAAATGCATTGGTTTATAGTTATTGTACGTAGAAACTTTCCATTTTGGCGATTGAAAATACCAGTCAAATTTCAACAAGCAATAATTCCGTTTGTATCGGGTCTGCATACATCATAAATACATGATTTTCTTTGTTTTTCTATAAGCTATAAATTTGCTTTCCACATTTTTTTCGATTGAATGCATATTTTTCCAGTTATTCGAGAAAAAGAATCTGAAAACCGACAATTTCACCCGCGAATATGTGGAAAAGTATTTACTTTCCGAAAAAACTTCATAGAACAAAAGTTGCTTAGAATTAGTCAATGTATCGATTTCCGCACTTATTTTCAATGAAAAATTTGTAACCCCCAAGAAGGGGTTTGATCGACCCCAGGGAAAAAGCAACCCCCTCCTCAGGGTAGACTTTGAAATAGATGGTAAGTAGAACCTAAATCCAATTTTTTATGAAAATTGGTGCTGTATGGGATAAATACACGGGAAAATGGTCATTGACTGGACTATAATATATTATGATGCGAAATAATTCCCAAGAATTTATTGATAAGAATGAAAATTCAATTTTTTTTATGCAACAAATGCACGTTTTTATCAGCAGTTAGCGAATGAAATAGAGTTATGGGAACCGAGTATGTAAGCTATCTGAGAGATGCCTATTGTCTTCATTTCTATAAAAATATTCAATCAAAAAATATATAGGTCAATTCAACATAATGAATTCACTTTTATAAAACAATAATTTATATTCAATAAACGGATGTTTTTGAGAACATGGACTCACCTTATTGAAGTATACAGAATGAGAATATCCAGGTCGTGTTAATAATCGAACCTCGCCTGGCCTCCTTAGCGAAACCACATAGAGATGTTTCTCCAGAGGTGTCTCCTTGAGACCCATAAAATATACTAGTTCCTTCTTTTCGTCCACCCAGATATCTTGAGCAAGTACTTCCCATTCGCCAGAGGTTAAAGCTACTTTAGACAATATTCTAGGTTGAAGATACACAAAATCCATCGGCTCTCTAATTTCGCTCACTCCGTTGCTGTGAAGAAAACAAAATATGTACAGGGTGGGCCAAATTGGACAATTTCAAAGGGAAAGTCCTGTTTTTAAACTAGATAGATGAAAACTGATGGCGGTGTCTGAGACTCAATTTTTATTACAAACTTAATGGTGAAAACTGCATATCGATATATATCATCGTTTCTGAGTTACAGCATGTTTTTCGAAAATGTGCATTTTCGAAAAATTGCTGTAACTTTTTTCTTAACAAAAATTCTTTGGTTATGTGAAAACATTCTCGAAGCACTTTTGTACGTAGAATTCAATGGGTTAAGTAATTTATTTTTTCAAACCATACATCAACAGTTATTGATGGAAAAATCATTTTCTTAAATGGGACATCCTGCATATTCCTGCATATATACTTTAAATTACCATTTCAAAAATGTAGCTTACTTGACGTTTTACTAGAGTCACCTTCGAAATTCAGAGCTTTTAAGTTTTTTCATGTAGACTTTGAAACGCACATTGAACAAGTAGGCTTTGGACGAAGCAGCGATAAAACAGGAAGCAAGTGTTCACTAGTAGCTATCAATTGTTATGAAAGCTGTTGACAGCAGTACTTAAAACTCATAGTTTCAATAAAACTGATAACAGTTTATCCTATATTTACTGTAATAACTAAAACAATAAGAATAATAATAAAGAACAAAATATTTCTTTAGAAGAAGTGTTCGAAATGTCTACCTGCTTCTTTTACACCTTTTTGAATATTTCTTGCCGAATTAATTATTTCAATGGGAGTGAGAGAAGCAAAACTTAACATCACTGCCGCTTCCAATTCGTGTCTAGAGTTGGTCGGAAGTTTGTAAATAAGATCTTTCAACCTTCCTCAGAGGTAAGAGTCTATAGGCGTTAGGTCCGGTGACCTGGCCGGCCAATGGTTGGGTCCTTGGTTGGCTATCCAATTATTGCCAAAATTTGCAGACAATTGCAGTGTTGTGAGGCGAAGCCCCGCTTCGCTGAAAATATATTTTCCAGAGCGTCATTA
>JARQZK010001786.1:0-10000 GCA_030704885.1 Cynegetis impunctata | reverse complement strand
CCCCTAAGTTCAGCAATTTTAGGAAATTCACACTTCACCACCATTCACAACTATGCTCATTATTTAACATCGTCGTAATATAGAGGAAATTTTTTTTTGTTCACTTTTAGAGTTGTGATTACAAGAATGAGTATCATTAACCAGAAACGGATTTTTGAAGAATAAAATCAAACAGTCCATTAATGAATATGAGATCAATAGATGGAAAACAGGAAATTCGAAAGAGGCATTTTAATATACACAAAAGAAAAGCCTTATTAATAACAAACAGCTCGCTTAACACTTGGTGGAACATTTTTCAAAATTATTCATCAAATGAAGTGAAACACTTGGCTTGATTCCACTAAAATTACATTAAATAAAGTGAACAAGGAAAATTCTAATAATTTAAAAAATTATCAAACAACTTTCTAAGGAAGCTGGTTATACGTATAACCAGCTTCCTTAGAAAGTTGTTTGATAATTTTTTAAATTATTAAAGAATTTTCCTTGTTCACTTTATTTAATGTATGAAATTGACCATGGTCGACTAGTATGTTTTTCATGATTTGATTGTTGTATTTTGCGTATTAAGCGACTAGAATATTCGGAGCGCGCTCTCGTGGGTATATCCAAAGGTTTTAAATCACTATGTTAGTGTGCCTTGGAATCATATACACCACACCACTGTTGTAGAGTAGATATCTTCATATCAGGAGGTACGTGTTCGAGCGACGAATTTCTGCATTTTCAGTCTAAGCGCTGAATTGTTGTTTCCCAATATCTTTGGTGGGATGGCGCTCTGGATTGTTATCCGACCAGTGTTACTGACCACGATTTGTATTGGGGAACAATTAGAGATTTGTCAATTCACTCCGAGTCAAATAAGCTGCACTGATGAGATCTAATAAGATCGAAACAGCTGTATGCAGATTTTGAGTCGGGGTGACTTGACAATTTCTATAATTCACCGTTCGATTGTGAATGCAGATTTTGCGTTGCAGAATACGTATAACCAGCTTCCTTGGAAAGTTGTTTGATAATTTTTTAAATTATTAAAGAACTTTCCTTGTTCACTTTATGTAATGTATGAAATTGACCATGGTCGACTAGTATGTTTTTCATGATTTGATTACAACTAAAATTAGTTCAATTTACTCGACATATGTTTCCGGATATTAAACTAGTTTGTATAGTACAAGCCGAGTATTTTACTTCAATTAATTAATAGTTTTAAAAGAAAATATGTAGAACAATCACTCGAGAGAAACAACAACATATAACAATACGGAACACCTAAAGAATATTATAAATTTTAAAACATTCAATTCTTGTAACAACGGCAGTAGAATACTAACAACAAAAAATTAACTGATGGCTATTTGTAAGAACAATAGAACATAGAAAAATGTTACAAATAGAATTCTGACATTGGTAACTTGTCAACATTTACAAAAAAAGTACAAAGGTACTAAACAAAATTTAAAAAAATAAGAACTTCAAAAGCATTTATAAAAATCAAAATAAGTAACCATCAAGATTTGTAAAAGACAAATGCTTATATTCCTTTAACTTTTAAATTGCTATCTTGATATTTCATTGTCTGTATTGTTATGGTATTTTCTTTTTATTGTCGGTTGTGTAGTACAACCCTTTTATATTTTGTATATTTATACCTATTTGTTGTAATAATTTGTTGTTTTTTTTTAAATTTTACATACTCAAGAGCTGTTGTGACGTTGCTTTTTTTTTTCAAATTTTTGAATTGTGTTGGCAAAAAGAAAATAAATAAATAAATAAATAAATAAATATATGAGACCATGCTATCAATCTACTACCAACTTGGTAATTCATGTTCACCCAGAAAAATAAAAGTCTAGTCAATGTCATTCAGCTATCAATTACTGTGGACGTAGACAACAATGCTAACTTACAAATACTATTTTGCCGAAACGTTTCGTTACTGAAATTTGAAGATTTATACCCGCTCATATAAATTACAATAAAAAATCCTTACTAATCTGAGTTTGGAGTCCATCCAACCCTCACAATATATTCCATCCACGGAAAGAGCATATTCAAGGAGAATTGCAATTCCAACATGCAAATGTCAACTATTTCATCTTCGTTCGTTCACCTTAAACTCTATCATCTTCAGCAGTGAGTTCGAATTTTGCACAGCCAGCTCTGGAAAACGGAACTCTTCCACCTCACCGCTATCGGTCTGAGATGAAGGAAAACAAAATATTTTAACATCTCCATCGTCAACTTCCTCGTAAAGTATCCTATAGATTCCGCCTAGAAGAAATTGATGAAATGCAAAAATTCAATATTATTGAACGTCATAAAAATGCATGATGAAAATATGTTTGAAGTAATAATAACAATAATAAAAGTCTTTATTTTAACCTCAGCGAAGTCGAGCTAAAAGATTCTCCACTTAACTGAGAGCCATAACATACATCACACATTTCCGAGATTCACTTACAAAATATATAAGCAATCTACTTAAATACAAACAATCAGCTTAATTAAACATTACTTTGACACTTCATTCAATTATCTTTCGTCAATTTGACGCTGCAAGATATATTTTTTAAAACAATATTTGAAGACTATACGCTTATTCGTGATACTTCGCGGAATACCATTGTATAACTTAGCACAATTATACGAAAAGGAACATTCGAACAGTGAGGTGTTATGCTTACGAATATTGAGCTGGCCTGCATTGCTCCTAATTTTGACATAATGACATTCAGATCTAAATTTCAGTTTTCTAAATAGATAGAATGTCTCACAGGACTCATCATCATTTTTATCCCAATTCAAAAATTCTTGCCTCCAACTTAATCTGAAGGTAGTTTGGGGGTCCAAAAATCCTACAAAAACTTTTTTTTAGCTCTATGTCCCCGAAAAATAGCTAGTAGGCTCTTCTTTGGATGAGTTCTTCATAATTAATTTTCACATATTGTGTCACTGCTTTGAAAAGTTTTCGCTCATGCACCTCCCTGCCACTCTCGATCAAAAAATCTCGATCGATTATCGTGGTCCTAGAGGTCTTTAATCAGATTTAAAAATCCCACTGCCGCAACTCAAAGTTGACTTTCGATACAGTTCAATAGTCTGTTATTCTCGGGGAAAATACGATTGTGAAACACTTCTCAGAACCTTGTTTTCATTACGGTAATCGTACGTCCCGGATTTCCGTGGACCGTCCCCCAATTTGAAGCATCCCTTCCCAGTTAGAAAGTGTCCCCAAGTGAATGGATCCACTCTAGTTCAGAGATTAGAGTGTAGTACCTACTGTACAGACTTTGGAGGCGTGAAGTAAGTAAGTAAGTAAGTAAGTAAGTAAGTAAGTAAGTAAGTAAATACCTATATGCTATTTTTCATTATTTATGCAGATCATTCATAGTTGCTTTTTTGTGATGCTTGTATTCAAATGATCGCTTCATTACGTACTTAAATTGAAGCCAGATAAAATGTCTAAAATCCTAACCATCTATAATGATTTAGTATTTAAATTACTTTGATTTATTTTTGCATTTTCATTAGTTATTTATATCATTGTATTTCACTTCATAAATTTATATTGCAATTGTCTACTTCATTACACATTCAAATTGAAGGCAGATGAAGGAACAAACATCCTAATTTTGAATTATAATTTATATAATTCTGTATTGTTTTTTGATTGAAATTTTATACCATTGTATTTCACTTCATATATTTATATTGCAATTGTCTGCTTGTGGTTACTTAATTTTCAAGAAAACTCACATAACCTATAAAAGTAAAATGAAGGTATTACATTCTTAAATCCTTCAACTGCAACATAATGCTGAGAAGCAATCATTCATTTCCAACAATCATTAGACATGAAAGGAATAATTGATACTCATACGCTTTTCTGAATTAAATAAACTATAGAAAATGGATCAAATTTTTTAAAGTAGTTCACTAATGTTAAAAAATATATTAAATAAGCCTCTATCATTTGTATAATTAAAACTGAAAAAACTTACCTGTAGAATGTGGTTGCCACCAGTAACCTTGATATCGACTAAATTCTTCTTGCATAACATATGAAGGTACCCCAGCACAAAGGGGATCATCGGCCAAGTATCTGCCACCCTCGTGAGCGTACGCTAACCGAACACACAGCATCCAGATACTGTATGAATTCACCCCAAATATCATGATTACAAATAAAAGGCTACGAGAAGATCAGGATTGGAAGGGCAAATTTGGGGGTACAGCTTGCGCGCCTGCACAACCCATGTCTGAGCTTAGTCGGAAAAAAGGTCCATTCTGGCAAAAATTATAATCTAATAGAATTTATTGATATTATGGATACTTTTACCTAATATTTTTCAGTATAGAAAATGTAAAATATTTCAAACACGCAGTGTTGCCGCTTCTACTGGAAAGAAGTAACAAACCTTTTTTAAAATAATTAATTATTTATTTCTTTTCTTTGCTGACGCTTGAAACAGTAACTATACGCATTACTGGCACCAGGGCCTACTTAATACATTTAGAAACTAGAAACTAGAAAACATAACAGACAATTTTCAATTTAATGACAATAATATACTATACTAGTTTCAAGACATTTTCTAAGCTATGGCATAATCTTTTATAATCTTTAATGTTAACAATATTCAGGAAGATAGAATTGAATACATGAATGCTTCTATAAATAGGGGAATACTGAGTCTTATTTGTTTTACTAAATTCGTTTCTAAATGTCTCTCTTTGTTTTGTCAAATAATTATGATATTATATTTGTTTTAATTTTATTTGAGTTTTTGTTTCGTATAATATCATTGATGGGATTGATTTTGGTTCAAATTGAATGGGGGGTTGACCCCTGAGGGACGAAATAAATCTTGTTTACAGGATGACGGGCGCATTTTTGGAGCCATAGTGTTGAAAGTTTCTAAGTAGGTATTTTCATATGATATCTGGGATGGAATTGATTCATAGGGGTTGACCCTCCGGGAGAGGAAATAAATCTTGTCTACACCATAGAAGGTGGAATTTTAGAGCAATAGGGTTGAAAGTTGGTAATCTAAATAGATGGAAAACTATTTCGAATTTGGTAAAAACTTAAATGAATGAATAGATTTTTCAAACTGGTTATGTTATGAAAACCTGCTTTTCTAATGCAGCTCGCTGCGATTTTTTTTTTTTGGGTTAAATAGAAGAAAAAGTGTATATGCCGTAATTCGGAGGATTTTGAAGTGTTTGGAAGCCAACTGAGAGCATTTTGAAAATGTTCTGTAGGGTTTGTTGATATTTTGTTTATTTATTTTCTTTTTTCCATATACCTACATTATGCTTCTACTTTTCAACACCCATTGGGAGGCAATTGAGGAATGTTTTGTTGAATTTTCTGCAAGTTCTGGCATATAATTCTTGTATCACATCGTCCACCTGTGCAAAATAATAATTTTCATAAAAACTTTCTTCGAATAGTTATTTTCAACCATTTTATATACATATATCATACATATATATATATATATATATATATATTATATATATATACACAATATATCAATATAATATATATATATATATATATATATATATAATATATATATATATATATATATATATATATAATATATATATATATATATATATATATATATATATATATATATATACTTATATAGGGTGTTCCAAAAAAAGAGGGACCTGTTTTTAAAGATTGTATAATTTTTTTTTGTCTTTGTTTTCATCTTGAAAACGTGTTGCCGTTACGAAAATTTTTTATTGAACAAACTCAACTTATTTTTGCCCCAAAGTATCAACAAATTTCAACCGAAATTTCGATATCATAGTATTTCTCACTCAAAGATATCAGAGTTTTTAGAGGTCTTGATTTCCGACGAAAAAAAAAAAATGAAAAATAACTTTTATTTCGAAAAACGGTTAACAGATAGGTATAGGGAAATTCATTATGAAAAGCTGTTGGAGATTCATAAAAATAATATTATATACAGACTGTTCACATTTTGAAAAATCAAAGTTGCCACTACTTTCTAATAGAAGTGGCAAAACCGCATTATTCAAAATATTTCAGTTGGTAAGAGAATGTTCGATTATGCTCTACATTGAATTTTCAAAGTGATCCATTGTATGGATTACCCAGAAACATCTAATTGTGCTATACACAGTGAATCACATATATATATATATTATATAGTATATATTATATATAATATATATATATATATAATTATATATAATATATATATATAAATATATATATATATATATATATATATATATATAGACACACACACACACAAGCAACTTTTGCATTCAGTTAATTTCCTCATAACGAGAAAGCGATAAATTTCAAAAATTATTTTAATTATAATCAGCAATTTTTGTCACTCTTTCCACACAATATATTTTAAAATATTATAAATTAATAAAGTATAACTGAATGTATATTCTTCAGTACCAAAAGAACAAGCTGGGTGTCACCAGATGCATTGTATTATGTGGACCAAAAAATAAATGTTGGACAACAGGCAAGGTTTTTGGGGGCTACAGTTGACAGCATGTTGAGGTGGTATCCCCATATTGACGGGAAAGCTGTGTTCTGTGATATATACACTCAATATATTGAGCAAGCAAGTTGCAATAGATGTGATGAAGATTGTCTACTATGCAAATTTCCAGTCTGTCATGTCGTATTGCATCATTTTTTGGGGTGGGTCATCTTATATGGAAAAAAATTTTATCCTACAGAAGTGGGCATTACGCACAATTTTAGGAAAGGGATTTAGGGAATCTTGTAGAACTTTATTCAGACAAAATAACATACTGACTGTATATGGCCTGTATATTTATAGACTTCTCCTATTTCTCCAAAAGAATAGTTACTACTTTGATGAATACAGGAATGGGAATAGAGGTAGACAAATCCATACTTATTTTCTACATTGCGAGAAAAACATCCACAGTATGCAGCATTGAGGGTATATAATGCACTTCCAAAGTCTATACAAAAAATCAAAGAATACAAGACTTTTAACAAGAGAATTATTTACTGCTTTATCTTAAGATGTGAACCATATAACCTACAAGAGTTTGAAATTTTCTGTAAAATTCAACAATTGTATTTAATTCGAATATTTTAGTTGCAACAGATATGTAATTGATGTGATTGTTAATGTATTCTGTTTGTAGCTTTGTATTTTGACTTTTTTCATTTCAGTGCTACACGCCTCTAGATTGGGATTGTTGAAAATAAAGATTATTATTATATTATTATATAAAGAAAAAAGTAACTAGGTCTGCAAAGCAGTAAGCTCTTTCAATATTGAGCTGAGTGATTCATTTGTTGAGTTTATTTTTTAAGCTGTTAATTACATTTGTTTTTACTTGTCTGAATCCTACTGATGCCTATTTTTTTTTTGTATTACTTGCATGGTCAATGCTGTCATTTTGAAGACAAAATTCTGTAAGTATCAGAAGCAGCTTTTGCTAAATCTGATTTTGAAATCTTTTATGTAAAATCCTCAGTGGTGCAATTCATTTTTTAATTCTATAGCCTATGTCCTTCTTATTAACCTTGTCTACGATTGTGCAGAATTAAATCGGTCAAGCCATTCCGGAGGAGGAGAGTAAGAACCAACGAGTTTAGTATTGAAGCTTTAGCTTGACTCATTGTTTGTCTCACTCAGCCTAATTAATAAATTATCATTTATCATATTTAGATTATTACTTACCAAATAACCATTATCAACACATTGGTAGAGACTACTAGATGCAGGAAAAATTATTTTTCCAGATTCTGAATGAATTTCATAAGTATTAATTCCCCATGCGGTTAATCTTTTTCTCTCCCACAATAGCTGTTCCTCTCTAGAGTATTTGTTCATAGAAGCCAGACTTGGAAAATTTGATTCAATAACATACTGACATTGTAATCTCATACTATTTGGCTGACTAGTATTTGGTACATCTGCATACAATAAGGTTGTCTCCCAACCATTCTGAGGTGTGCTTAAAAAGTAAATTCTTGTTCTTCCATCCTTCAAAGTTCGAAAAGAAATTGAAGTAGGTACCATTGTAGAAAGGCTGGAAAGCTGTCGCCTGAGATCACTTACTACTCCTTTCAATTCAATCCATGAGAGTTTAGTGCTACCTGCGGCTTCTGAGTCCATGATTAGATAATTCAGTGAATGGGTAGTAAACAACTCAAAATTATCATCTTAAGAATAGGCAATAAACATTATTACCGATATCGAAGAGAAATTCCTCAATTGGAGGAACATTTTAAAAATATTTTGTAACCTGTAAAATGCAAGTTCTTTTCAGAAAATTCAAGAAATTGCTCTCACTTCTTGACCCAAATTTAAGAATATAACCTCATTTATTCCGTCCGTCATCAATATGATTTTTTTCACTTTGGTGTTTTGAGTAACAAAAGAAAACAGATAAAGGTACTGTTCACTTTTATGCAGTATTTTCAAATACTGCAATCTGCAGTTATTAGGTCCTTTCTTTTACGTACGAAGTGCAGCACTTTCATAAGCACAGTGTAATTTACACCGTACGCCGTAAGGTTGCGGGCATAAAATTTTGGCCACCCAAATTTCTGTCAATCACAAAAATGAGGTATACGGCATGCTTTATTGTCATTATAAAGTATGATGTTTACAATTTGAAATTATAAAGGTCAGGCCACACATATCCGCACCGTGTCCGCGCCGTGTCCGCACCGAGAGACGGCCGTGCCACGGCCGTGTGTCGGCCAAGAAGTTCAAAGCCACACATTTCCGTCACACGGCCGTATGACGGTCGTACTACGAGCGCGGTCGGAATCAGAAAAATTTGTAGAATGTTATTAAAAAATAAATTTTGATTGATATATAATGCAAATTAAGACGCAGACAAGAGATTATATGAAGACTTCGAGATAAACTTTAAGAACACCAAAATGAAGGTACCTATATACAAAAATTCAACTGATATATTTCTCATTCTGAGGTTTGATCGCTAAAGTGGACTGCACTATTGACTATTGTCTGTAATTATAAAAATTAGATTGTAATACTCCTCCTGTTTAATACGGTACCTAATTATTCTAAAATAGTTGAAACTTAAGCGAAGTTTCGTTTTATGTTGAAGTTTAAACAATATTCTTAATGATATTTCACCAAGTGATTCAATCTCAGTTATTAATTTATTATTGATGCCAACATCCTAATTTAATAATAGATAAACATATCATCATCAGACCATTAAAAAGACGTATGCGGACACAAAAACAACTTACCTTGATAATTGTTGATTGGGCACAGTGTCAGGTTTGAAAAAATGGTAGTAGTTTCAAACTGGACTGACAAAAACTATATTGACTAATATTCACAAACTTCGAAACAAGAACTATACAACAATGTAGTACTCTTTCTTCGTCGTAGTATACTCGCTATATAGATGTAAAGAAAAAACTGTCCTCTCCTTGTTGATTTTTCTTCTTATAAGAAAAAAACTACTGGGATGAAAATGGGGGAATTGAGGGTGGATCCATTGGAACTTTGACGTCATTGATTCGAAAGCACTCTGATTGAGAGCGATTTAGGTTTGTAATTGTATTTGTCGGTGTCATAAGAATATAATATGGTCGGTGTCCTGCAGTGAACTCTATCTAAAATTGCGTTCACTGGTATCCTGTAATAAAACATCTCTTTCGAAAAACGTGCCATATCAGAATCCCAGACCGGATGACAGTATTGTTCTCTAGTCTATAATCAATCTTTTCTAGACTTATGGGATTGGATACAATAGTAAGAAAACATATGCTCAAAATACAAATGTCTTTATTTGAATGGCCGAACTTGAGTATTAAGGATTGGACAGTAAAAAAATTGCAATACTATCGATTTTTCAAGGGGGAACAGAAAAATTGCCCACCACTAGCTACGCTCTAGTCTCCATTTCTACTATATATATGCCGAGAATCCATCAGAGAACGCACCGTGTCCGT
>JARQZK010001785.1:0-24112 GCA_030704885.1 Cynegetis impunctata | reverse complement strand
AAGTTGGTAGATCTACCTAAAAGTAGGTAGAGTTGGCAACACTGTACACAGGTCCAAAACCCATCGGTAGAAGTAATGCCATCTATGTCTAGAATATGAAGTAGACCCCATTCATTAGCAGCTTCATCAATATCTTTGCAAAGAATCGCTAAGTTGTGACATCTGACGTTTTCTTGCTTGAAGCATTTTTGATAGTGAACATAGAAATAATTTCAAGTAGATTGAAATTATTCGGGATACTGTTTAGCATTTCTTCAGCAAGTTTAACATAAAAATCTCTGCAACGTTGCCTGATAACAAATAAAGAATCTGCATGAATACATTAGCTTTCACTATATAGAAATAAAAACCAAATTGAACGCAATATAATGGTATCTAATAATCTTTAAATTCAAATTAAATTTGAATTCATTCAATTGATTGTGATTAACTTTATCTAATTGCTGTGGTACCTACGACCTACTTTCGCAATGTTGAACGCACCAAATCGTATAAATCTTGAAAAAGTCACAGTGGTCGGACAGAATCCGACCGGAATAATGCGATCACTCCAAAATAACCTATTTGAGCGCATCACCTAAAAAAAGAAGGTACAATTTGGTCCAAAAATCGTTGTACATTTGATGAAGCATTTCAGCCTTATAGCCAGAATCGCCACGCTCTGAACTTCTCAACAAATTAAAATGCAATAAGAGAGTATCCCATTATTTCAAAATCACATCAATGGCAATATAAGGAACCAACCACCATGTCCAGCTAACTCTGGAATTTTATTTCGATAGCATTCCCCCAAAATTCTAAACTATCTAAACAATTCAGACTATTCTATATTCCAGAGAGTACTTCTGGAAAACCAACTATAACATTCCATAACTATATATAGCTATCTATGAATCTAGGGTATATCGCTTTGTTTCAGATGGTACATATAGGTAACTCACGAACGAATCAGAAACAAAAATAAGCGATGAGGGATAATCATGTTACATTATATACACGGAAGACGCAAAAGACACTCCAAAAATGTACAAATACATGTACCTTGCGAACTTCGGGAATTTATTTTAGGTCGAGCTCAAATCCGAGGAAATACTTTGGAAAAACAAAAATCAAGATATCTAAAATGATTTCATCCCCCTGATGATATTTCCCCCCTGAAATTCCCCCTGAAGACCGCAAAAATCCCTGAAATCAGGGAGAAAAATCCGGAACTGGCAACACCGAGTTTAGATATCCCTTCGTAACGTAGTTAACGTCAAATCAAATATCAGCAACACACAGGGACCTGCCACACCGGCCGGCCATGCACAAATACGTCAAATTACGACATATGTTGACAATAAAAATAGATTATTGGAGAAAAACTGCGAAAAAGTGACGAAAACAGAAAGTATCGTCGGCCACTACAGCATAAAATAAGTAAGAAAAAAGAACTTGATAAAAATAGGAGGTTTCGGACATAACTCCATATCCATAAGTACCAAAATCAATAGGTAAATAACCGGCGTCAATAGCATAACTCACGTACCCAGAAAAGCAGATAAGTGGATAGGCAGAAATAGAGAATATAAACATGAAAATATAGAGGTAAGATAACGGAAAAGAATCCATAAAGGTGATAGTAATTGTCTCAATAATCGTTATAGTCTCAAGGAATAATATAAATATACCGTAACCATCAAATACTACACAAAATAGAAGAAAACCAAGGAAGAGCAAATATTTGGATCAATAGAGGAAAATGGGAATAATATATAGAACCATACAAGTATAGAGAGGACAAGGAAATATCAGGAGAAAGTTAATACGAAAGAAAAGGTAAGTAGATATAAACAGATGTAGGTACAATATAATAACTAGAGAGAAAAGCAGTAAAGCATTACAAATAGTTAGTAGATAAGAGTAGGAAAGTCATAAGATATAGGTAAGTTAAAATAACAGGCAACAAGTAAGGGAAGAAAGAAAAATGGTTAAATACCTACTAACTAGGACAGAAAAGGTACCATTTAATAGATAAAGTTATATAGCGCATACATATCTGTTGTTTAATTTGTTGGAAAACAGAATAACTTCAAATAAACATTTATTCTATAACAAGTAGTAATTATATTACAAAGTTCGACGTGAATAAATTACAGAACAGAACAGACTCTTTTGTTAACAGATGACAATTATTACTAAGCATAATATATTTTAACAGACCGAACATAGATCACCATTATCTATAATATACGAAAATAATTATTAAATATGAAAATATTCTCAACACTCCTCCTTAATTATTTTAGTTTTCAATGAAAGAAAGATCTTACGGTTCAAAGGCTTTGTTAGTATATCAGCAAGCTGATCACAACATTGTACATGTTCCACTACAACTGTATTTCCAATATGCTGTCGTATAAATCGTCTAGGAATTTCGATGTGCTTTTTACCTTTATTTATTTTTCCCTCATGATTATTCAACATGCAAATAGCTGACCGGTTATCAACACATATCACTGTTGGTTTAGTATCATTCAAACATTTAAGTTCCTTCCCAATTCTTCTTATCCAGCAAATATCATCAATTGCTGATACAGCTGCTCTATATTCTGCTTCTGCAGTTGATGTCGCTACATGTCTTTGTTTCTGAGCATACCATACTATAGGTCCTCCTCTTAATAAAAGTATTCCACTTGTCGAATGACCAGTATCACCTCCATAATCTGAATCAGTATATGCAATTAGTTCATTATTTCCATCAAAGTATATTCCATTAGTAATTGTCCCCTTCAAATATTGAAAAATCCTTTTAACCATTTTCCAATGACTAACCATTGGTTTGTTGTTAAAACGACTTAGATAGTTTACAGCATAACTTATGTCAGGACGACTAATTGCAGCCAAATACAGTAGACTTCCGACTGCTTCACGATATGGTTTCGTTTGTAGTTGTCTGTCATTCAAAAGATTATCTGGATCAGTAATCATTCCTTTTTCCATTGGAGTATGTGCTGTATTCAGACAATCAAAATCAAAACGTTTTATAATTTTTTCAGTATATTTCGTTTGACAAAAATACCTTCTTCTGTATTTTGAATTTCCATTCCAAGATAAGATATTTTATCATATTCAGCAGTATCATACATTATTTCAAATTCTTCTTTTAACATGATAAGAATGTTAAACATATCTTGTTCGTTGCTTCCAGAAATGAGACCATCATCAACAAAAAGTACAATTATCACACTCCTATCTTCATAGTAATAGACACATGGATCATCATCAGTATTATCAAATCCTAATGATTTCAAAAAACTACTAAATTTGTGGTTCCAGTTTCTTGGTGCTTGTTTAAGTCCGTATAGACTCTTCTTCAGCTTGCAGATTCGATTTGTTTCATCATCATATCCTTCTGGTTGATACATGAAGATTTCCTCTTCCAAGTACCCATGTAAAAATGCAGTCTTTATATCAAAAGACATCAGTTTCAATTTATTTGACGCAGTCAAGCTAGGTACAAGTCTAACAGATACATGCCGAGCAACTGGACTAAAAGTTTCTGTATAATCAACACTTGCTTCTGTTCAAATCCTCTTGCTACCAGTCTGGCTTAAAATTTTCCATTTTGTTTCTTTCTAAGTATCCACTTACATGTCAATGGTTTCACATCATTTGGGGTTCTACTAATTCCCACGTTCTCATTTTAGTTAATGAGTGAAATTCATCATCCATAGCTACTTTCCAGTTTTTGTCCTTCAGCGCTTCTCCAATTTTAATATCTTCAATTTCGCCTATCAAAGCCATATTTTCATTTTCATCATCAGTTGTATACTCCAAAACATAATCGTCTAGTTTTGTAGGTTTTCTGATATCACTTCTGTTTCTCAAATTTCGTGTATTATTAATTGCATTTCTATCCAGATTTTTATCTTCATGATTTCCTTCTTCTCCTGAATTTTGATTCTCTTCTAAATTCAATTCATGTTCTGTGTATCCATTTTCTGGTCCTAACTTTTCATCAAATATTACATTATCAGAACTCATAACATCATTCTGTTCGGTAATATAAATTCTATAACTTGGCGAATCTATATCATATCCAACAAAGATTCCTTTCTTCGATTTCTTCTCTATTTTAGCTCTTCGGTGATCCTCAATTAATACATAACATTCACTTCCAAAACTTCTAAGTTTCTTAATATCAACTCTTCGTCCAAACCAAAGATCAGCAGGACTCTTGTCATTTTGTGAGCTCATTCCCGTCTCATTTATAGTAAAAACAGCATAATTGACTGCTTCAGCCCATAGATTTTCACTGAGATTTTGAGCATGTATGGCAGATCGTGCGGATTCGACAATCGTTCTCATTTCTCTTTCAATACGCCCATTCTGTTTAGGAGTATATGCATTTGATTTACTATGAAAGATTCCTAATTGTTCTAAAATTTTCTTAGCATTTTCATTTTTAATTTCATTTATTTATTTATTTATTTATTTATTTATTTATTTATTTATTTATTTATCCACGGGATGCCCATTTACAATAAAAATACAAAAAATTAAAATCTTAAATCTAGATTAACCTAGCATTTACCTCACAGGGAAACTGCTTTAGTGAGGTACAAAAACATAAGTCGGCGTTTAAATAGCGATTACCATAACCCAACATTCTATTAATAGGTGCATTAATCATATAGTTAGTACGACAGACGGGGTACGCGAATAAGTTGTCACTCCTAGTTCTTCTGAACGGTACGTGAAGGCAAATTTGGCCAAGTAAATCATTAGAGTCAACAAGATTATTCAGACACTTAAAGAGAAACACCAAATCAGATATAATTCTTCTTACTGATAAAGGCTGTATACCCAACTGTGTGCGAATAAATGTCACGGAAAAATTGATTCGAGGAATTGACCTCCTGAAGGAAATGTAAAGCAAAAATTTATTCTGCACCCGTTCAATATATTGCGAATCAGCCTCGTAATGAGGTGTCCAAACAATTGACCCGTACTCAACAATAGGTCTACAAAAAGCAAAATATAGCAATTTCACAGTAGCCTCATCAGAGAATTCAGCTGAATTCCGACGAATGAACCCCAACACTCTCAATGCACGGTTAGTCATTATTCTGAAGTGTTCCTTGAACTCAAGTTGACTATCCAAATTTATGCCAAGATCACTAATGATATTAACACGCTCAAGACTTGCACCATCAACCGAGTATGGATAAAATACTGGGTTACTGGTTCGATGGAAGGTAATACATTTACATTTCAGAAAGTTCATACTCAGCAGAAGACCCGAAAGCCACTCCACCACAGCCAACACGTCCGATTGAAGATCAGCAGCATCGGCAACTGAGGAGATGGATTTATAGATCTTCAAGTCATCAGCAAATAACAAAACTTTAGAATGCTTAACAACTAGAGATAGATCATTAACAAAAAGTGAAAACAAAAAAGGGCCGAGGTGACTACCCTGCGGAATACCTGACGTAACCAGGATTGTTTTAGATTTGAAATTTTTAACTTTTACAACTTGAGATCTATTTTTGTAATAGCTCCTCATCCACTTCAAAAGACTGCCCGTAAAACCTACTGACTCAACAACAGAGTCTAAGATAGTGTGGTTAACTTGGTCAAAGGCTTTAGAGATATCTGTATAGCAACCATCCACCTGGTTACCTCTTTGAAATTCGTTATAAATGAACTGAACATATTCGACTAGATTGGTTAGACTAGATTTTCTTTTCATGAATCCGTGCTGTTGGGAAATAATAATTTGTCCTAAACTGAAGGAAATTTTGTCCAATACAATGCTTTCAAAAACCTTAGGAATATTACACAAAATACTAATCGGGCGATAGTTACGCACATCGTTCACCTTTCCTGACTTAAAAATTGGTGTTATATAACTTGATTTCCACATGATAGGAAAGATGCCCGACTGAAGTGAGGAATTGAATAATTTACACAGAGGAGCCGCTAACGTATCCACACAATTCACTAAAAATGCTGCAGGTAGGCCATCAGGTCCACAGCACCGTTTGGGAGAGAGGCCTTTTATTTTGAGACTTACCTCATCAATACTGGTGAGAAAACCATTCACGTGAAACACAGCATTATGCTGTGTAAAATTAGGAATAACAGAAGGTTGATGGTTATTAAATACCGAAGCAAAGTGATCAGCAAAAAGATCAACGACCTCCCGAACTGTAGTAGCTGACTTATCTTCCAAAAACATAGAAGATGGAATTGAATTAAGATTATTTCTTTTATTGATGAAGTTCCAAAACTGTTTCGGGTCCTTTTTTATTGCGGATTCTGCATTATTAACAAATTCGTCATAACATCTCTGCGTTTCTAGTTTGCATTCAGACCGTAGATTCGAAAAGATAAGGTAGTCCGAAACACTACCAGATATCTTGTAATTTTTATGTGCTTTTTTTTTCTCAGTTATTAAAGATTTCAAACTAGGTGTGAACCAAGCAGGGTAATCCGACGATGAAATGATTTTACTAGGTACAAATTTCAAAATAGCGCTTGAAACAATTTCATAAAAGTGCTGAACACAATTATCGATAGAATCAACATCGAGTTCAACATCCCAGTCGATGTCACGAAAATAATCATTAACGGCAATAAAATTACAATTCTTAAGATCTAACACAGTTTCAGTGGGTTTCATCTCCGATACAGTGTTACAGTGGAAACTGAATTGAAAGGCCGGATGCCCACCATGCACGTCAAGTGGTAGGAGCACAAAGTCTGCCAAATTGACATCAACATCAGAATTAGTAGAAAAAAGAAGATCAAGCAAGGAACCATTTGTCTTAATATCGTTACGTTGAAATAAATTTAAAAAACCAAAAGATTCAGCTACAATAAGACCAGGATCCAGGCGTGGAAAAACGCTCACACCCAGTTCATCATTGGTCCATACGAATCTACTTAAGTTATAGTCACCAAAAATATATACGTGAGAGCTATTAAATTCTGACATAATTGATTCTACAGAATCGCAGTGTTGTTGGTAAATGTCATTAGATGCCTGAGATAAATATACCGATCCAAATATAACACTGCCAGATCTGAAATCCACTGAGACAAAAATATGCTCAACACTTTCATAAAGTGGATGAGGAATAATTTCATAAGATATAGGGTAAGTTAACATTTAACAAGTAATGGAAAAAGAGCCAAATACCAACTAGAACAGAAAATTTACCAGTCAATAGTTAAAGTTATATAGCGCATACATACCAGAAAAGAAAGTACGTAATAAAAAGACGTAGGTGAAACAATAGAGCAGGATCTGCAAACCAAAACGAAAAACATAGATATATTAAGGTTATTGAATAAGAACTTTATAGTTTTAGGTAAACGCAGACAGAGGAACCAGAGAGGTTCTTTTGTGTCATGGCTCAGTGACATATATTCAGCCTCCGTAGTCGATAAGGCCACAGTGGGTTGTTTTTTACAATTCCAAGATATTGTAGAATTTCCCAATTTAAAAATATAACCAGCATACGACTAGCGATCATCTGAATCACCTGCCCAATCCGAGTCACAAAAACCAATGATTTCTTTCGTCTTACCCATTTTATATACCAATTTCTTGTTCATAGTCCCTATCAAGTAACGTAAAATTCTTTTTACAGCAATCCAATGAGCACATCCAGGGTTGTTGTTGAACTTGCTCACAACAGATAATGCATGACTTATATCTGGTCTCGTCCACTGTGACAAATATATAAGTTTGCCAACAGCTTCTCGGTAAGGAACACGTTTCATATGTGTTATTTCATGTGATGTTTTAGGTCCCATTTCTATGCATAATTTTACATCAGTCTGCATAGGAGACTTAACAGAATGACAGTCTTCCATATTATATTCTTTTAAAATTGATTTTATATAAGATTCTTGATCTAAAGCTACTATTCCAGTCGGTCTATCCCTGTGTATTCTTATTCCAAGACACAGATGTGCTGACCCCAAATCCTTCATCTCAAACCTAGTTTTCATTGTTTCTTTAAATACTTGTAACTTCTTTTTATTGTTACTTAACAACAACATGTCATCAACATATATAGTAACTAAGAAAATTTCGTCGTCTTCAAATTTAAAATAATCTTTTCTCCGTCAATCAGTTTGGGTTTCGAAAGGCAAGAACAACCAGCTCAGCAGTGAACCGCCTGGTGGGAGTTATTCTGGAGGGCTTTGAGAATTCTCTGGATACGTTGGCCTTATTTCTAGATCTCACCAAGGCATTTGATTGTGTATCGCACGGTGTTCTCCTGGAAAAGCTGAGTTTCTACAATTTTCATGACAATTCAGTTTCATTGATCGCCTCATATCTTTCAAATAGACTCCAATATGTGTCTCTTCAACAGGACTGTTCCTCTAGACTGCCTTTACGATTTGGGGTTCCACAGGGATCAGTACTGGGACCCATACTTTTTCTTGTGTACATAAATGATCTTGCCTATTGCCAGCGGAGAGCTAGCACTGTTTTATTCGCTGATGACACCACATATTATCAGAGCTATCATCCATCTGAGATTTATAACATTGGTATCGAATACACAGAAAGGGACATACTTGAGTGGTTCTTGTGCAATAAATTATCTCACAATAGCTCAAAATCGCAGATTATGAACTTTACACTTAGGAGGACACAGAGTGATCATCCACTTTTGGCGAGCTGTGCTGGGGAAGTTAGGTTTCTTGGAGTCTATCTGGATCCAGGGCTCACCTGGGAAAATCATGTCATCCATCTGTCTAAAAAGCTTTCTCAATACCTCTTTTTGTTTCGAAATCTTGTGAAGGTGACTTCGAGGCGGACTGTTCTGATGGCTTATCATGGATACTTCCACTCAAATATATCATATGCCATTTTGTCGTGTATATATATAAAATAGCTTTATATCTCTGGGAATCCTTACCCTGCCATCTATATATATACTAGAATGTCTATTGTACATTAAACAAAATCTTCATCTCTATAGAACCCATCGGGACATTCATGATTATCCTACAAGGAATAATAAGGATTTGGTACCTGACTTTGGCCGCCTTGGGAGGACGAGAGATGGCACTAGATAACTTGGAATAAGCTTTTTTAATAAACTACCTCCACAAGTTAAAACACTTGACATCAGATACTTTAAGACTAAAATCAAAACATTCTTAATTAACAGTGCTTTTTATACTTTTGAGGAGTACTTTGTTTCAGGCTTCGGTAATTTATAAGTTTTAAAATACCTTTAGATTGCGTTTGTGTTGTCTTACTTTTGGTTTGTGTGTTACCATCTTAATGACAGTTTATTGGAGTTTAATTGGATAAATTTTTAACTATTTTTAACTTGTACTTGTATTTTGGATTGATGTAAGATTTTGGCAGATGTGGTAATTTTAGGATTTTATTGATTTTTGATTGACTTATGTAAACAAACCATTGTATTAACATCAATAAAGAATTTGATTTGATTTGATTTGAAATATAGACAAGGATCTATCTCGGACTGCGTTAGACCATATCTAAGAAGTTCGATATGTAGAGTCTTATTCCAGGCTCTTCCAGCTTGTTTCAAACCGTAAATGGCTCTATTGAGTTTGCAGAATACTTTTTCGTCATTATTGCTTGCTTTTGGCAACTTCATATAAATTTCCTCTTCGAGGTTATAGTTCAAATAAGGTGTTACAACATCCATCAGTTCCATTTCCAAATTTAGTTGCGCAGCAAGAGCAAACATAATATATAAAGTATTTTGCCTAACTACAGGAGAGAAAACCCCATCATAATCAATTCCCTCTTCCTGAGAATACCTTACGCCACAAGTTGTGCTTTATACTTGTCTCTCTATAAGTCTACTTACGTCGTTTTCGAAAGTTTTTGAGAGGATTTTTGCAGACAGGCTCCTAAGTTTCTTCAGAAGGTTCAAGATTATTGTCAGCTGTCAGCATGGTTTTGTGCGGGTACAGAAACGGCAGTCTTTGAACTGACTACTGCCATACTCATCGCTCTTGAGAAGGGTGAAGTACCGTTAGGGCTATTTTTCGACTTATCGAAAGCTTTTGATCTTATTGATCACAAATTGCTCCTATTTTTTCTTGAAGCGTGTGGGATTAGAGATAGACAGTTGGATTTAATTTCCAGCTACCTCACTAATCGTAAACAGAGAGTAGTGTTGTTGAGAGGTGGTGTTTCATACGTATCTGAGGACCGAGTGATTACGAAGGGGGTACCACAGGGTAGTATCCTGGGGCCACTTTTGTTTCTCGTTTTCATAAATTCGCTTCCTGGAAATTGCTCATATAATGACTGTAATGCTATTATGTTTGCCGACGACACGAATTTTCTCATAAACTCTACGGATATCAATGCTGCTCTGGCTTCTGCGGTGTCAGTTATCAATAAAGTGGGAATTTGGTGCGATAATAATAAACTAAAAGTCAATCTACAAAAAACTGAGAGTGTCTTTTTCCGATCATTCAGGTCAAAGGTTGCTTTCCCGAAGTTTGTTGGTGATGTCGAGAACCAGATACCAGTGAGAGATTCCGTGAGTTTCCTCGGTATTGCCTTGGATAAGAATTTGAGATGGGACCTTCACATTGATCAGCTCAGAAAGAAGCTGAATTCGGCCTCATTTACCCTTTTTATGTTGAGAGATCTAGTCCACTTGCATGTCCTAAAAATTCTATATTTTGCTAATTACCAATCTATCCTTTCCTATGGTATCATTTTCTGGGGAGGCTCCATCCACTCTGATAGTCTCTTTATTTGCCAAAAATGGACAGTTAGATCTATGCTTCGCCTCGACTACAGACAATCTTGTCGTGGTCTCTTTAGAAAGCACAATTTATTCACTTTCTATGGGCTGTATATATATAAAATACTTACATTTTTCCATAAAAATCAAGATTATTTTGCAAAATTTAAGAATATTAATAATACAAGGAAAAGTGTTCCGTACTTTTTTCCTATTCATTCTACCACTCTACGTGAAAGAGGTACAGAGTACATGGCACTCAAGTTGTTCAATATGTTACCTAAACATCTACAGGTTATTTCAAATAATGTGACCTTTAAGAGAAGCATTCACAAGTTAATTATGAAATGTGAACCTTACTCGGTCGAGGAGTTCAGGGTTTATTGTTATAAATAAGCTTCTGTATTTTTTTTTTGTGAATTGTTTCATTTTTATTTTGTGCATATTTATATTTAATATTTGTACGAATAATCTATGAAATAAATAAACTTATTCTATTCTATTCTATTCTACTTGTCTACCTTGCCATCTGCAGCATTCTTTAATTTAAATACCCAATTACTATATATGGCATTTCCTCCAGCAGGAAGTTTGTCTACGACCGTCCAAGTATTTTTTATCATATGAGAATTTAGCTCTTCATTTATGGCTCGTATCCATTCTTCAGCATCTTCCCTACTTAATGCTTGAGAAACGCTAATAGGATCAGAAATGTCTTCTTTTGCAATACAAACATAATCTTGCAAATATTTTGGCTTTCTTCGATTTCGTACATTTTCTCCCTCTGACATTTCTTCTGTTTCTTCATTATTTTCTTTGGATTTTTCTTCAGTTTAAATTATGTCGTTAACTTGAACTTCCGGAGATTCTGGTATGTCTATTAAATTTTCATATCCAATTTTTCTATCTAATTTTTCTTATTCATTTATAAAAACGATTTCTGTATCATCTTTGCTTTCACTATCTTTTTCTTCTTCTAATGATGAGAAATTAACTTCCTCATCAAACACAACATTTGCAGAAATTATTATTTTCTTTTTCTGGATATCATATAATCTTTAGTATTTTCTTCATATCCAAGAAATATACATTCTATTGATTTCAGGTCAAGTTATCTTCATCGTGATCTATCTATTAGAGCAAAACAGTTACATCCAAACGTTCGCAAATGACTTATGTTTGGTTTATCTATACACCAGGCTTCTTCAGGAGTTTAGTTCAATACTGCAATTGTGGGACATCTATTCTTCAGATAAACAGTAGTGTGTACAGCCTCTGCTCAGAAAATTCTCCCAAGTTCAGCATCATTAAGTATACACCTAACTTATTCGATAAAGGTGCGAGTTGCGCGCTCGGCTACGCCATTTTGTTCACGTGTGTACGGGGCTGATAATTGAAGAATAATACCAAGATTTCGTAAGTATTCTTTCATATTTTTATTTACATATTTTTTTCCATTGTCGCTTCTTTACTTTTTAATTTTTCTGTCCGTTTGGTTTTCCACCATATTTTAGAAAATCTTAAAAATGTTTAGTACATCGTCTTTGTGACGTAAACAATAAACAAAAGACTTTCTGGATTAATCATCTATAAAAGTAATAAAATACTTGTTTCCCCCAATGGATTCTTCTTCCATGGAGGTCGGTATGGATAAATTCTAGAATCTCATTGGCTCTTTTACCTTTTCTTCCTTTAAAAGAGGTGCTACTTTGCTTTCCCTTACACAATGTTTGCAAATTATATCGCGCACGGTCAAATTTTTAGGTAAACCATAAACAAAACCATTCACGAGTGTTTGTATTCCACCTTCACCTAAATGGCCAAGTCTTCTATGCCATAGCTCGTACTCGTTCGAAGTTTTAGATATACATATCTTATTTTGAAAAATATCTAAAGTATAAAGACCATTTCTATTTCTTATACCTTTTCCAATAATTTCTTTATTAAATCTGTTTCGAATCGTAAACTTTTTAACAGTGAACAATATTTCAATTCCTATATCTACTATGTTTCCTACAGACAATAAGTTGATTTTAGAATCTGGTATGTAGAAAACATCTTTTACTTCAATATCTTGTGATATGTTATATACATCTACAGATAAGGATAAATTTCCAATACCTTCAGCTGAAATAGTAGTACCATCATCTGTTTCAATACTATGAGGTCTAGTGGTTTATTTAACGAAATCAAATAACTCCTTTTGTGAACTACTAGGACAGGTATCACCAGAATCCAAATACCAATTTTGATCATTATCTCTCGAAGTATTTTCAACGGAAACATAAGCGGTAGGTTTTTAAAACGACAAAATTTTGCCAAATGTGGCTTTCCACATATGTAACATAATTTGACATTTTTCTTCGATCTGTCAGGCTGATAGTTTGTTCTGTCAGATAGATAGTTACTTCTGTCAGGATGAAAGTTAGCATTAGACTTAACATGTCTCTGTTTAGAAATAAGTGCAGATTCTTGTTTACCGCCTTCACATAATCGAGTTTCTTCTTGTAAAAGACTAGTAATCACATTGTCTAATTCTAAAGACTTTCCACTATTTTCTATAGCAATTACGAGAGAATCATATTCTTCTGGTAAGTTTGCTAACAATTTGAATGCAACAATTTGAATGCCATATATGTCTTCTATGTCTCTACCAACACCTTTTAATTCATTTAGTATTTCTAACATTTAATTTTTTTTTTTTTTTAAATTTTGTAATATTTATTGTGAACCATAATTATTAACCTTATATGTGAAAGCAGTAAACGCAGCAAAAAAATATATTTATATAATCTTCCATTTTAGAAAAATCACCATACCATGTTGTCAGAAGTTTACGATCAAGCAAAATTTGACGTCGCAAACCACAACTTTCAAATGCTCTTTCTAATATACTCCATGCTTCTATAGCTGTTTGTGCAGATTTTGTGCGTACATAAATATTCGGAGAAATGTTTAAAAATTATTGCAGCCAGAGCATGTCGATCGGTCTCTTCATCTATATCGTCGCTTTCAATAGACTTCCATAAGTTTTCCCTTATAAGTAACATCTTCATCGCGTACTTCCAAGTTCCATAATTCTTTGTACCTTCCAAGTTTTCTACTCCGTAGACCGATTGACTAGACAATTTAAACTTAGTCTTCTATTGTATTTCTTAAATAAAATAGCTTCTAAATTTTATTTAATACAGTGCGTAAAAGGCCATAACCTAATGAACTCAAGTTTTTGAGAACAATTTTATTGAGAATTCAACATATACAAAATTATAATAATATGACAATCAAACAACAACTTTTATTTATATAACTAACTTGATATCAAAAAAATTATTCATTTTTTAATATCCTTGACAATATAGAGGGTGACAAGTCTATTACATTATTTCCAACAGTATCATATAGTAATAGGCATATAGCCTAAATAACAGATATAAAAAATGCCAGTAACAATAGAAAATAGAGAAAAATCAGTGATATTTCAGGGAAGAAACAACAATAACTTAAACAACTAATAGTAAAGAAAATATAAGAGATATTCAAGTAGGTAATGAGAGACGGAGGTAGGAACAAAAGGAAACGACATAAAAAAGAGATAAAAACCAAAGAATACCGTTATGTAAAATCAATAATATAAAGACAGTAGGGAAATATAGTTAATATAGGTATCATATTATATATAATACTAAATAAATAATTGCTTCGCCATTTTGGACCTCCCAAAATGCAGGCGGCCGAAGGCCGCATTTTGGCAAACTTACAAAGCCGAGATAAAGAGATCGGCCCCGAATCGCGGGGCCCGAAGGGCCCCGTCGATCGCCCACGTCCTTTCCGTAGTGCTTAGGCTACGTCTCGCCTCAAGCTCAGCACTTGACGCGTCGCGTACCATAGATAAAGGATGCGTTCGGTTCAATCGCGTACCGTTCGACAGAGGCAGGGACAGGCTTTGCACTCATCGTGGTTCGGGAAACTATATTTTCATCGATCTATATTTTTCACGGATCTATTTAATAGGCGGGGGAGCCTCTCACTAGTAGTAACTAAATGAAGAACAAACTGGTTAGGCATTGTAAAAATGCATACGATATCAAACAAACAGGCAAGTCAAGTATATATACATGGATATTGTTCAAAATTATGAGTTCATTAGTTCATATTTCTATAGCAGAAATATAATATTATAGGGATTGTGGAAAATGATAACAATGAACTAAACTAAGACTAGGGAGCATCTTAATAGGAAGTTAGGATGACATATACTAATAAATGCTAACGAAAATGAAAGAACATAACATTCAATACGATTTCCAACCCATAGAGTACCCAAAAGCATAAATACTAATCATTAATTCAAGTTTCATTCACAGGACTGTCGATACTACATAGAAAAAACAACAGGCAGAATATAGAAAAGACCACGAACTACATTTAGCAGAACGGAAGTATCAAGAAGGAGGGAAGAATATAATAAATTAAAAAGGAGAATTAGAGGCAGCAGTACAGGATGTCCCAATTTGGGTACTTAAGAATGGTAACTCGGATATCATAGAAGAAAGAGGGTAGCGGATTGCGCAACACAGAGCCACTATATCTAGAAACAGAAGATGCCGTCAACAGGTAATATAACTTTCATATAGATATGTTACCGTAGAATGCAGTGGGGTAGTTAACATTGTATATTTGTTACAAATATACTAATATCGAGTTATAAAAGGAATACCTGTATACTTATAGACAAAAAAATTAGGCTCCATTTTACCATTTCAAAAATATAAGATAGTATAAACATCTCAGAAACGCGCAATGTAAAGACAATGTTCAGAAAATAAAAGCACGAAATAATAGTAGGACAAGGATAAAGTTCACGACAACAAATGAAAATAAACGTCAAATAAAAAACAACGGTTATAGGATCGAACATGGTTATATAAAGAAGATTACGATCGTTATATTGGTATTATTAGTTAATAGATATTATAGAAAGTCTTCGAATAATGCAGCGTAAGCAAATTAATAAAAATAAGATGAGTAGCTACGTATTATAATATTAAAGAAAATTCCGAAGAAGCTCCGGAATTAAATATCCTAATTTAATTAAGCCGCAAAGGCTACGAAAAGCCGTATTATCATTTTAATTCTTTTAATGTTAGATATTCAGAAAGAAGGCAACGGTCTTATGAGTAATTTGCCCGTATAAGAGCAAATGTAGTTGAGTACGGATCATTTGTTCGCCCGCGAGCTAAAAGATACAACAAAGAGAACAAGGAAAGAAAAGAGATTGATACTTAGGGATATATAGGATGTCCTAATTGCCATGGGCCACTATTGCTATCACGGTAATTGTAAGAGAAGTCATGTCAAAATAGTCAAAAAGAGTAGTTTTCGGAGGACATTGAAAATCTAGTTTCATATTAGAAAAATAAAAAAACCGTCTCGAGGTATTTCGAAAAATACATCCCGAAAAGTATAATAATTACAAAAAATAAGAGAAGGAAAAAATATAAGCATATCGGACGTTCTTCAATTCCTTTTTTTATAAGGAAAGTTGGTTCGTCTAGAGATCGAAATATTACCATCAAGATACTATGTTAAATACGGACTAGAACTCTTAATTCCAATTCTCGATAAAAATCAATATTCTGATATTAACGATGTATCAGATGTTCACATATGGTAGCGAATCAATGATAAAAATCCAAGAATTAATTAGAATCGATTTTAAAAAAAAAAGAGAATAACAGAGGAGGCATACACTACCAATAAAACAGCTGCCAATTATAAAAACATAAACAGACCATAGCAGCGTGTAAAGAAGGAAATAGTATATCAAGGAATTAAACATTCAAACTCAATTACCTATTTAATCAAAATCAAGTTAGGTAATAAACCATAAAATTTACCGATCTTTAAAAATGACCTTAGCCAAAATTCAAAGAGGAAGATACATACCTAAAGCATATGTTTCAACATCCCCATACTCTGTCGTGACAGTCGTTCACCATCCCGAAGGATTATTAAACGATTCGTATAGTAGCAAATTACGCTGTAGCTATGTAAAAATTAAACGAAACGGTAAGGGCCATTCAGGGAAAAAATTTAGATACAAAAGAAGGGCACCATCAGCATTTCGAAAAGCCAAAGCGTAACAAAAAAACACAACTAATATTTCTCATCGGAAAACGCCACCAAGAAGGTCTAAACATACGCCGACACGACACAAGCATTACGGATCCTAGGCCATTTTAAGCAAAAGTGTCTCGTAGTTCTATGAATAAAACTATGATAAAGAGAAAAAAATTCCAAAAAAGTTAAATATTATTTAATCATTTAAATATAAACGAATAAGGACAAGTGATACATCGTAGAAATCGGAAAAAAAAGATCTAATAAAATTCGGAATATAAAAATGCAGGTCCGTTTTTAATAAAAAAAGTAGAATGCGATATCTCGAAAACTAGACGAACCAAAATTCCCGAAAAAATACCAGACCGAAGAACGTTAAAAATGCGAAAACTTTGATTCATACCATATTTTGTAAAAATTATAGTTATAGAGATAATCGAGTAAATAGTATTGAGTAAATTTTCGAAAAAAACCGCACAGTTAGTTTAGTTTATTTCATGTTAAGAAGAATACAGGATAATTTGCACTATACACACGTCATCAAGATACAAAATTCAAAATTAAATTAACCTACATATAGACATTCACATGACAGTAACAGCTTAAATATTCTATCTTTCATTTCACACAAGTATATATACATTTATCTTTTCATCCAATTTTCGTTTTTGAACACAGGTACCAGTTACTAAAAATTAAAACAAACAATATATCTCTTGCCGGAAATAATCGAAGTATTCCTCATTTGAATAAAACACACCGGAGATCAAAATCTGCTTCATCTTTTTTTTAAATTTATCAAGTGGTAGTTCCCCAACTGCCACTGGCAGTACATTAAAAAATTTGATTGCCCAGTAATTATGGCCATCTTGACATCTTTTGAGTCGTCGGTAGGCCGGTACGAAGTTATGTTTGTTTCTAGTTGGGTAAGCATGCATGTCTTCATTAGTAGAAAAAAGACGGCTATTCTTTTTTATGTAAAGTAGATTCTCCAGGATGTATAGAGAAGGCAACGTAAGTATTCCCAACAGCCTGAAACTTGCCCTACAATCGTCCCAGAAGCCCAAACCACACACCACCCTGACAGCTTTCCTCTGCAGTCCGAACAACCGTCGAGCACTCGAAACGTGCCCCCACACTAGTACAGCATATGAGAGCCGTGCATGAAAGGTTGCAAAATAAGCTGTTCTTAGTACCTTATGAGATACATTATCTGCGAGACGACGCAGCAAATACAGGTTTTTGTTCAGACCCGAGGCTAGAGATTCAGTATGCTTTCCCCATTGTGCCTTTCGATCAACAAGAACCCCAAGGAACCTAGTCTGAGATACATGATCATTCAGAGTGCCAATCTCGCTCAATGAAAATATCATTCTTTGTGTCTTGGCCTCATTCAAAAGCAATCTATTAGAATTGAACCATCCTTCAGCCTTTTCTTGTGCCTCCAAGGAACCCAATAACGAAGCCTCCAGAGTTTTTGCCACAACAGAAATTGTTGTGTCATCGGCAAAAAGAGTGTAATTAGACTTTTGGTCCCTCAAGGGCAGATCATTCATATATATGAGGAAGAGTATTGGCCCCAAAATGGATCCCTGAGGCACCCCAATTTTTATCTCCTGCTCCGTCGACGTCATCCCATTGTACCGCACAGTCTGATACCATTCTGCAAGATATGACCTCAGAAGTAGAAGGCTGCCACCAGTAAATCCATATGCCTCTAGCTTACGCAGAAGGATCCCATGATCAACACAGTCAAAAGCCTTGCTGAGGTCACAAAACAAAACTGTGTCGTAGCAACGCCCATCGAAAGCATCCATAACATCAGACATGAGATTAAGAATTCCTGAAACTGTGCTCCTATTTTTCCTAAAACCAAACTGTACTTCACCGAAAAGGTTATTCACCTCAAAAAAATTGATTATTTGTTTAGACATGCACTTTTCAAAAGTTTTTGACAGTATGGGAAGCAGTGATATTGGTCTATAGTTCTCTGCGTTTTCAGGATTTCCCTTCTTAAACAGAGGAACCACAACCGCTCTTTTCATAGACTCCGGAAATGTACCCTCCTCAATACAGAAGTTTATCAGTTTTGTGAGAGGCAGCAGAATCAAATTCTGTACTGATTAGATAACCTTCACACTGAAACCATATATGTCGCGGCTGTTCTTGTTTTTAAGTTGTTTTATAATATCACGTACTTCAATGAAACCCACCCCTGAAAAGGCAAAAGAATTCCGGACATCAACATTCCTAAGATTATCCAAAGGATCAAGTTAAACTAATTACACCAACCTTGAAGTTAAAATAGTTAACGAGATAGCAATAGTGGCCCATGGCAAATAGGACAACCGGTATAGAAGCAACACAGGTGTCCAAATAGAAAAATTGAGAAGGAAACCAGGTGAGCCAAACCCAGACAGCATTGCAGAACTTCGATAGGCAATTCATCTAGCCTATCGAAATCTGCGAAAGAGCACAAAGTTTTGAATAAATGCCATTCAAAGAACTACCAATATCGCATATGAAAAACCGGTCGTAAACGAGAACAGCACCATCAAGTTCGGATACAAAATGATAATTATTGGAGATTGTAAATATGTTACTATACGTTACAAAACCGCAGACACAAGCATACCTTTAGAAAATAGATCTATAATTGGTCTATAAGTAAAAGATACCAATAGGCAAGCTATCTGAAATTTCGTTACTAAAATGTAACTTACACAGGTTCATGGTAGCTATCTCCTGCCTTCTATAGAAATACGCATTTAAATTCAGAAAACCGTCGATAATATTCGCGCTTCAGAGAAAAAGTCTATACTATCATATATGTGGAAAAAGGTAAAAACTAGACAAACCACATAGTCGAAAAATATACAGGTATTCCAATTAAAAAAACAAAAGGTTGCCATATAACTCAAAAATAGTAAAAATGTAACAAAAATTATCTACCTCACGGTATTTTACGGAAAAAAAATCTATAAGAATGTAAGTAAGTTTGTTTACTAAATAGGAAAATCCTAATATTCACAATACATTACTTAATTACAAATATAAAAAAAAATTGACAAAATGCAATACGCAACCAAAAACTACATCACAACCACCAAATCCAACCGTACACATTCAAAAAAAAATATAAACACAATCACAAAAAAATATAAACACATTCACAACTATATAACAGGTAGTTTGAGAGTTTTCTCTAGAAGGTTATAAGGGTATTGTAGTCTTTAACTACATCCGGTAAGGAGTTATACTGAACTATACCTCGAACAAATAAGGAGTTCATACCCTTTCCGGTATCGGATCTGTCTATAAGGAAGTCGTTTGCTCCTCTAGTATAATATTCGTGAACTTCAAGATTGCACCTGATAAACCGATAGAAATAGGTTGGCATCATTCCTTAGATTATTTTAAATACGAAGATCATCGCAAAAAAAGTCAATCTCTTTGTTACCGATTGCCATTGCAAAGTCTCTCGCATGTGAAGTATAGGTGTGTATCTATTACACTTCAGAATTAATCTCATTCCACGGTTATGAAGATTTAGAAGAGAAGCTATACTTTTATTGTCCAGAAGAAAGAGTACGGTAGAACAGTAATCAAAATGAGGTTGAACGATACTATTATAGACAGACACTCATGCCTTCATTGATATCTGCGCAGATATTCTCGAGAAGAAAAATAGCCTCTTTGATATTATTTAAGAATCATTGTAAAGTGTTCCCTGAAACTTAAATATTCATCCAATACAACTCCCAGGTAGTTGAATAGTTTCACAATTTCTATTTTCGCACTCTCCATCATTAATGTTATATTATTCTTATCAATTTATTTCTCTTAATATGAGTAGAAATGATCGTAGCCATTGTTTGTTGTACATCGAGATTTAACGTATTCCTTTACAGGTAGTTTTCAAGATTAATTAATTCATCATTCATTCTTAGAACGAAAGGCAGAGAAGTAGGGAAAGTACGGTTATCTCAAAGCCATAGCAAGAGAGACGGAACCTTTCGAGAGTGAAAATGTAAGAAAGCCGACAGAAGACATGCCAATTAAACTGGATTCCTTTCACGACAAGGATATGGTAGGGTCCATATAGGGATTACTTGCAGAAAAAGCCACAAAAGATAAAATTATCAATTACATCAAACGTGATAAAGCTATTCGAAGTAGATGATCTCCAAAATTACCAGAATTCATAATGAAGATACGTCGTATCCAGTTTCAGCCCAAAATTAGTAAGTAATAATAATACATTCATAAATAGATAAACACATTATACGACAAAATTACCTAAGTTCTAAGGGAAGGATACGTATCACACTTCCATTGCTTCTCAACAGGACGTTTAACATATATATTGTATCATTATTAAGAAGAAGATGTAAGAAAAGTTTCCTTCTCTCAGGGAGCAATGGAACAGATATTTAACATATATTAGTTTTTATAGAAACGCAATCTTCAGGAATTTTAATTACAGGGATGATTTTGAAAATAATATAAGATCTCAGCGGAGCATTATTCATAATATATTCGTAACGAAATTAAATAGTAGACAGAAAAGACTATATTATCTAAAATGACAATAGGAATTGTTTAATCAAAAACAATACACTACTGCTGCCTACTACATTCAATGAAACCCAAATACAAAGGATATTACAATCCTCCCAGATAAGTGTTCAAACCTTCTAGGTGTCTCGGATTTAGAAGGAACTTATGACCCTAAAACTTCTCGACTAGGGATCGAAACAGTGTCAGACTAGTTTCATTATCTACAAAATCCTCGCGGAAAACGTCCAAATCAGAATTAATATCAGAATCATATTTGTTTGAATTAAAACCCATTAACATAATATCAGTTACCAAGTTAAGATTAGATAGATTATGTTTTGCATGGATTTGGCCGATACTAGGAGTAAATTAATAAACATATTAAAACAATGGATAAAAATAACAATTTACACATTTATTATAAGAAATAACGCATGACGCACGTTTCGGTGGAACTTCACCTTCTGCAGATGCTAATGGCAAACTAACTAGGATTCTCAGTTATAACGAAAACAAGAAATGACAAATAATGTAGAAGGGGTAAATACAAAGATGGTTACAAATAATTATTACAAAAGGAAAACCAATTCAGAACTGCTAGTCAGGTAGTTCCGTAATTTCGAAAAGATTAAGAAGGGGGCTAGAAGTATGATCGAGTTGGCTATTCAATAGGAGACCGGAATGCAGGTATTTACTAAACCGTAATGATTCTAAAAAATTAAGCTTAATTCCCTTACTTTCAGTAGTTAATATTTTAAAATCGAAAATGAATGTGAGATTTTCTCGGATACTTGGAAATACCGTAAGCAAGGGAATTAAACTTAATACTTTAGAAACATTACAGATGTCGATTGAAATTATATACAAACATCTCAAAACCAACAGACTGTAACAAACTACAAGAAGATCTCAATTCATAGGTAAGATGGTCTGAATCAAATGGTATGTTGTTGAGTCCTGATAAATGCCAATGTATTACTTTTAGCAGAGCAAATTCCATGATTCTGAATGATTATCATATTGATAATAAGATCATTAAAAGAGTAACGGTTGTTAAGGACCTTGGAGTATTATTTGATGAAAAACTTACATTTGTTCAGCATGTTAATTCAACCGTGAGCAGTGGCTCTCGAAAACAGGGTTTTGTTCTTAGAAATACGCAGAAATTGTCAATTCTTTCAACAAAAATATTATACGTCACTCATATATTCTTGTCTCCAATATGCCTCTCCTGCCAGGAGTCCTCATTACCTAGTTCATATTCATCATCTAGAGCGTATACAAAACAAGTTTTTGAGAAGTATTGCCTATAAATTGGGCTTATACCGGGGTACATACAATTATTCCCAAATCTTGGAGCACAATTCGATTAATACCGTAGAAACTAGCCGAAATCGATCTGAATTAATTTTATTGTATAAATTAATTCATGGCATAACATCATGTCCGGAATTGTAGGCACAAATCAGTTTTAAGTTCCATAGAATACCAACACGTAATAGTGAACTTTTCAGCATTCCCTTTCACCATACTAATTATGGCTACAATAGCAGCATATCACGTATATTGAGACTGGGTAATCAAGTTAATTCGAATGGTGTATGTATAACAGGTGTGAGCTTGTATACTTTTAAAAAATCTCTCGAAGGAGTGGCTACTCTGTGATACTTTGTGATATATATCGTATCATTTTGTATTTTTTATATTGTTTATCTCATATTATATATTGTCAGTATATTGTAAAGAGGGGTTTGCCCGTTTATGAATAAATAAATAAATAGATAAATAAATACAAGCATTCCGGCCTCCTATTGAATAGCCAAATCGATCATACTTCAAGCCTCCTTCTTAATCATTTCAAAATTACCGAACTACCTGACTAGCAGTAGAGAATTGGTTTATCCTATTCTAATAATTATTTGTAACCATCTTTCTATTCACCCCTTCTACAAAATTAGTCAATTCTCGTTTCCGATATAACAGAGAATCATAGTTAGTTTGCCATTAGCATCTGAAGAAGGAGAAGTTCCACCGAAACGTGCGTCATGCGTTATTTCTTTTAATAAAAGAGTAAATTGATATTATTAACCATTTAATTAGATAGATTAGTATAAGGCTGGAAATTATTCTCGATATTCAAAATACGAACAGTATGCCATCGCCAGATCAGGGCAGTTTCATCAGGTAATTTACACAAATAACGCGTATCACCCAATACATCATCAACAGTAGCTCATTTCCAACATGGCATATAGGTAGTTCCGTAATCTATAAAGTTCACTCTCTCTAAAAGTTACAACTCTACTTTCCTTATAATTATTTATTTGTCTATCAAGGGTAGTGTCAATGACAGTTGAAGGACATTCACCGGAATAACAATGTCAAGTATAACGGTAAGCATATAAATATTTATTCATTATAGTGACGGAGCTCAAACAAGCAACATTCAGAAATCTGGAAGGTTTCAAAATTCCTAACTAGAGGTACTAGACAGCATTCACAGCAGCACCATTACAGGAAGGAGGATAAGGTGCAGTTGAAAAAAGTTAGATACCAATTACCTCGCAGAAATTGAAGAAATCAAAAGAAGAAAAAGACGCGCCAATATCCGAGAGAATCTTAAAGGGAATAGCAAAACGAGAGCTACATACAGGTAACATTTGAATTTGCAACATTTA
>JARQZK010001784.1:0-24201 GCA_030704885.1 Cynegetis impunctata | reverse complement strand
CTTGAGAGTAATTATTTTATATCAAGGATCTGTACTTCTACTTTTTAGCGTAGGACCGGAATAACGTACCACGCAATTTGTAGGACAATATGTCTGTTGAATTATATAAATATTAACTAAGTAAAAAAAAATCAGCTGGTTAGTAATCATTTGTGATGACCTCGTTATCGATACATATTGAAAAGAGGGTACTCTGATCAAACCATAGATTTTGTAGGACAAATATTTTTTCGAATAATTTAGATTATTATCTTGAGATTGAACAAAACAAAATTCAGTTAGTAATAAATATTTGAGAATCATCAAATCAACATATTTTATCCTTGTTACCTCTGTTAGCTACCACAATGTAGAGTTTCGTACAGGAATTTATTGGGCGTCTCATCAAAATAAAGCTACTCACGGAAAATAGTAATCAAGTGCAAAAATGGGCGATGGATCCTGGACTATAATACGTCATGCGTTCGGGTATTTTAACTAACTATAAAAGACACATAAAGTGAATTGTTAAGTTCATTACCTGAATTTATTATACGTCATATGTGTATTTGAAAACGATAAGAACATAAACCAACCAAATGCTACATTACTCCGTGTTTACAGTTTTTATGTACCTTTAAATCGATATTTAAAAACTATTTCAAGTATTTTAATCTTCTGCCATTTAGTCGTATTCTCCTCGAAATAATAAGACTATTGCACTGTATCGAAAGTGAGTGTTGAATCTGTTTTTGATATCCGACACACACAACACACACACACACACACACACACACACACACACACACACACACACACACACACACACATTTATATATATATATACTATATATATATATATATATATATACTATATATATATATATATATATATTATATATACTATATATATATATATATATATATATATATATATATATAATAATTAAAGTGAACTAGGATATTTATTTGAAACTAATCAAACAAACCTCCTAGCGGAGCTGGTTATAAAAGTTCACGAAGCATCGAAATATCAACATCTACCCTAGACGGTAATTGTTCGAAATGTTAATTTGTTTATCACAATCGATGGAAAATTGATAGACAGACTGTTTCGCCCTTATCGGGGCTCATCAGTAATCATCCATCCATGGAGAGTGATAACCAAACTAATATTTCAAACGGTCATACATATTTCTTCTTTAGTATAACTCCATGACATATAAATATGACACAGCGCCACCAGTCTCGGAAACAATTGAACCACATCTTTCAGACAGACGAAAACATTTCGGCAACCGAGAACTAGTACGTCCGGAACACCCGAAGGTGGCTACCATATTCGCTAAGCAAGAGTTAAAGCTTGACACATCAATTCGATGTGATTCAACATTACACACCGCAAGCAGCATTCGCTCCAAATTTTTATCGCAATGGCAAATGAATATAAGTAAGAATTATTCGTGTTAAACGGAAAACACGCCCGTGGTTTATAAAATTAAGTGAACTAGGACATTTATTTGAAACTAATCAAACAAACAAAATTAGTTTCAAATAAATGTCCTAGTTCATTAATTTTTATAACCACGGGCGTGTTTTCCGTTTAACACGAATAATTCTTAACTTATATTCATTCGAACACATTACCGTCTAGGGTAGATGTTGATATTTCGATGCTTCGTGAACTCTTATAACAGCTCCGCTAGGAGGTTTGTTTGATTAGTTTCAAATAAATGTCCTAGTTCACTTAATTTTATAACCACGGGCGTGTTTTTCCGTTTAAACGAATAATTCTTACTATATATATATATATATATATATAGTATATATATATATTATATATATATATATATATATATATATATATATATATTTATACTTTTTTTCCCCATTTTTTTTGGCACCTGCTACCCCCTTTATTTTACAACTAAGAGGAACTGTTTTTTGGCGGTATACACATTTCATTCTAACTGCCCCCTTCTTATGAAGATATTTCATTTTAATAAGATTTTTTCGTGTTGTCTGAGGTTTTGCTCTTCTTCACAGCTTTTTCAGATTGGGTTAAAGGGGAGAAAATTTAGCATCCACTTGGATTGAGTTAATGCTAGGAAATTGCCTGTGGTAGTTTAACTATTTTTCTCAAGCTGTCATTGTGTCTAAAGTTCATATACATAACATTATAAAGAAATAAAATAACTTACTTTTCGCAGGTTGAAATATAAATCTATTGAGTAAACGCGTTTCGTCATAACATTGACTTCATCTCGTACAATGTTATGACGAAACGCGTTTACTCAATAGATTTCTATTTCAACCTGTGAAAAGTTTTTTTATTTCTTTATAAAGTTTATGAATATGAAACTTTCACCAAGCCAATTCCATTCAAAGTTCATATATTTTTTCGTGGGTTTCAAAATTTCTGTTCGCCTCCACAATCCTTCCAAATTGGCTTTGTATGCGAAAAAAAAACAAAAATGAGGGGAAGACACGGTGCACTACTATTCTCGAGTTTTTAATCTCCATTCATCGCGTATATAATCTTCATAATGTTCATTTGTCCAATTTTGCCGTATACGTATGAAATTATACTTCTAATTTTAATTATCACCTAAAATGTGCAATGGGCAATAAATAACCATCTGGTTAACATTGATTGCTTCGTCTTAAGTATAGGGGTTGTTCATTTTCTCGTACGTTTTAATATTTGAAAGCTGCTATTACACTGTATCCCCTCGTTCGGCTTTTTAGATGGTACATAAAGCTAAAAAGCCGGTTTTGGAAATTTTTGGAATTCATAACCCCCTCAAAATTGAGTTCGAGAGTTGGAAATTTAAACGTGGATTGACTTGATGCTAATGAAGTGCCTTTTGACAGTATAAACTTTATACTTCCACCGCCGCCATTTTTTATGTAGAGATTTTCATGTTTTTTCGTGATTCTTGAGATTTTGAGCAACTTCACAGCTTCTGTTGATTGAGTTAAAAAGGTGAAATTCCGTTGGTATGTGAATTGAATTGATAGTAGGGAAGTGCACAATGCTCAATTTCATGCGTTTTTGAGGATTCTTGAACACTGAATGTACAGTAATTCCAAATTCAGTTACCTAGAGGGCCGAACAATTTTTACGTGAGTTGACGTTAGTGTTATATGGGGGTTTAATAGTATATTGTTTTATTAGGAGTAGAAGTGATCCTTTCTGTGGCGAGGCTAAAAGTTATATGCGAGCCACAAAAAGTGGTTTTCTCCGAATAAAACATGCCATTTTTTCCGCAAACGGTGTTCAAACGATAGAATTAAGATGTAATTTTGAAAAGGATTAGATGTGAAGAAACGCAAAACTAGATTGCTTTGCTTACTGGTTTTGTAGATGTCAAGGCATCACAAATTTGACAATTCAACAAAATAATTGTCAGAAACATTTAAAGTCACTTATCTACGCATTGTAGGACTGTGCGTCTTTGGTAAGTACCCGAGTATTAAGAAGTAACTGTTATTAAAATATATAAAATTTTCTTACAGATTACATTATGTCGGATTCGGAACCCAACTGTACGCCGCCCGACGTTTCTTGATATTGACGTGAGAGTACGAAAAAGTGTACTTTTATGTAGGCTCACGGCCGGACAAAAAGTAAAACAAAAAAGGACGTCTGTTGAAATCAAACTTCAACATTGAGAACTGAGGTTAAAAAAGTCGTCATTTTTTGACGTTTGCGGAAAAAATGTTTTTCTTCAAGCGTATAATAATATCTATATTATTTTCGACAACACAGATCGTTAGAAATAACCTATTCTTTTACTAGTAAAATAATGAAGGCTCATTATTGTACTAGTAATAAAATAATGAGAAAATGATAGCAACGTTTTATTATGGGCGTTGTAACAAGTAGGTAGGAACTGTCATGTAGGTAGGAACTGTCATTTAATTGATGTTTGTCAGTATTGAAAAGTGTGAGATATAAACAATGTATTCAATTTTTTCAATTTATGCTTGAAGAAAAAATAGTATATGTCAGTCGGAGCAGAAGACCCTTTATATGTTTCGCCCAGAATCTGGGCTCAACAATAATCATAGCCTTCTACTCCTAGTAACATAATGTACTATTATTCTCATCACCGCCATTTTTATATAGAAACTTCATGAGTGTTTGCATATATTTGTGCATCACTCCAGTCCCATCAAATTGACTCAGAATTAGTATGTAGTCATAAGAAAAAAAAAAGGAGAAAATACGATCTAAATACGGAGCTCTGCTAATAACGCGTTTTTTTGAATAACAATAATTATTTTTTCCGATAAACATTTACCTAACTTAAATTATGAAATAATGTGGAAGTTAAAATTAGACAATAAAGAACAAAGAAAGTGTAATATAAAATAATTATAAATTCAACGATTAATTTTTTCCGTCTTCACGGATGAAATAAAATATTAAAAACTATTACATCTGTAACGGATTCGCCGATAATGATTTCGATGGTTCCATTCATATTTGGATTGTTTTTAATGTCAAGGACAAACTCGAGGCGGTTTTTTCTTTAGGAATATATTTCAGCAGAAAGTCTAAATATTTACCGATACGACGTTTACTTACCTGACAACAGTCGGTACAACACTGGTATTTAAAGGAAATCAAAACCTCTTTACTGTTTGACATCGCCTAACAAAATCACCGAAAGTTAAAATTTTAAAATGCGAAAAATTTACTCTGGTAACCGGTTTGAAATAGTACGCCCAAGCATCTGATTACTTTATTCGAGCGCAAATAAATTAGTGAAACTCAATCGCATTACAGGGGTCAGCGTTTGATATTAATTAGGAAGACTAACTTAGCAGGCCTAAAAAAACGGAGTAACGTCGTTCAGGACAACCCTTCATTAGGCATCCTAGATTTAGTCACTAGAATGCACGTTAGCTATTTTAGAATAGTTTAAGCTTTAAATAAGTTTTAAGTGAACATTGCTGAAATTTATTACGATATGAGAAATTGCAAGTCGTGAATAAATTCTCAAAACAAATACACACTTGGGGTAATAGTGATATGTCTTACATTTTCTCTTCTCAAGATTAAAAAAATACAGCAGAGCTCCGTCAATAAGTTCGCAATTTCACCAAATTTTTATTATAAACTCAATCCTCCCGATGATAATCGTAGAACATATTAAAATAAAGTTTTGTTTTTGTTGATCATGATAAATTATCACATAGTAACAATGGATTCCATCAAATATTTTTTGTTCTTTTTTACATACAAATTCTTAACAACCTAAGTCTATTTGTAGTATAAATTGACGTCTTTTGTGATCACTACACAAAAGATGCGAATCTCACAGAGAATATTTCATCTGACAACCAAAAAAATTCATCATGTTTGTTGTTGTTTAGACTATAACTGTTTCAATGTATTCTAACCCTGAAGAAGACAATGAACATTGTCGAAAGCTTCGAAATTTTGTAGAGAATAAAATTATTTTCCTATCCTCGACTGCAATTTCCGCGAAACATTGAAATATATATAGGTGGTCCAGAAAAAACATATATATATATATATATAAACATCAATTTTTGGAGGTAATAGTTCCTCCTAAAATATTGGTACTTCTTCGTGTACACTTTCTCTCAAGAGCGAACAATAAGGAAGATACAACTCTGCAGAGGGGTGAATTGAAAACCCTACATCATTGACTAAGACCTTCATATTGTAGGAGTGATTATAAGACATTAGTATAACTCATTTTATATCATCAAGTGAGGGTTATTGTGTCACATTTTTTTATTTCAAAAAAATTCCTTCGAAAATTGTTTCCTTGGACTAATCTACGCAAAAAATGTACCTACTCTTGTAGAATTTCAATGAATATCACCGTTGTCGAGTTATTTGAACAAGAATTTATGCGTGTATTTTAATGAAATCCGTACATTTCTTCATTAAATCAAATAGACCTTGAAAATGAGAGTTACTTGAATTATAAACGATCCTCTACTGTGACATATTCTCTGAATGATTAGAATAGAGTAGTCCAAGGAAACAATGTGTGAAGGAACTTTTTTCAAATAATGTGAACATAATAACCCTCACTTTCTATTCGGAACAACTCTGTATTTATAAGGGATGGGGTAGACAGTGACATAAAATTAATTATACTAATATCTTATAATCAATCCTACAATATGATCTTCTTAGTCAAAACCGTTTGAAAGATAATCAAAAAAATAGGGTTTCCAAGGGCTGCTCTTTTATTATTCGCTTTTGAGACAAAGTATACATGAAAAAGTACCCTTATTTCCCTGGAGGCTGGAGCTATAAGACGGATTTAAAACACAACTCCTGCACATTTTTGAGTTTTCGATAGCCTATTTTTTTCCGAGAAAATACGAGAAACAATACATATTAGAAGATGGATTAATTAGCGTTCAATAGGACGGCGAGTCAAAATCTTCTTTTTAATTGAAGTTAAAAGAGCCTATATATCTTTATTTTTCACTTGTATATTATTTGTTGATTTTACCTCAGATACGGTTGCTTTCAATACACTCATTATGCCCTAGGGCGTTACTATCGGGCATTATGGATCATAACGCCCGCTCATTGTACGAGGACAACGATTTTAAAAATGATTTTTCATTATAATAAAATAATTTTCATGTGAAAACTAAAATCTTGTATGCACCACGTGCGTTACTAGATCCTAACGCCCATCCGGGCGTTAGGATCTATATAACGCACTTGGTACATAAATAACTATTTCGTGATTTCAGTAGTCTCTAGGAGCTTTTCCATAATATTTTAAGAGCTTTGATAACTCATAGTTGAGAGCAAAAATGAGTTTTTTCTGATTTTTTAAAAAAAGTATAATTTTCGAAACGACTACACCAAATAGAAAATTCGTCTTGCGTTGAGTGTATGAAAAATTTTATATCATTTGTATTTTATATAATTAAATTTAGATTTTGACCTACGCAGATGAAGAAAACCAAGAAGTTTCATGGGGAAGACCGAAAATCATCTCATCCAATCCAGGCCTGAAAACAGAAACCAGATCCCTACCGTGCTTGATGATTGATCAAATCCCAAAACTCCTAATCTAGTAGTTTTTGGCAAATCAGAAGAAGTAGTCTTTTCATAATTTCTTGAAATTGAATAATAGATAAATAGAGATGCAAACTGTTTCAATGTATCATCATCTATCTATCAATTAATAAATACAAAATGTTCTCAAAATATTGTATTTTTCAAAATTTCTTATGTAACATGAATTCTACATATTTTTAGAGATGAAACTAACTCATTCATTTTCGATGAAAATGGTTACTAAAGATCATAAAAACAATAAAAAGAGGCAATAAAAGAAACCTAAGCAACCTACCCAATGAAAAACTACAGGTCTTGAAAATTAGCAAATCAATGGTTATTATTTTTAACATTCATCCTGCTTTTATCAGGAAAATTTCTCAGAATGTATTATTTTCATTCATCTAAGTTATTAGAATGCAATCAAGTAATATTTAAACTAAATTGTTTTATCATTTATTTGACGTCTCTGATAATTTCTTTATCATAACGACGTGATTAAGTATTTCATGATTAGTTTTCAAGAAGAGACGTACTGTATGATAAATTTCCACTGACTATTCGATAAAACCTATCAATTGTTATTCCAAAGTATGAGAATTATGAAATTATATTCGAAACCATTTCAAAAATCACTGGAGGCACGTGGAGTAGACATTCAACCTTATTATACATCTTGCTATTTATTTTAATCATTTCAGAATACAACAAATTTCATTGCTTAATGTTAAAATGATGATAATTAATTCAAAATATAGTTAAGTATCTAATCGAGTAAAATACCCTGAAATGGACTTGAAGAAAGTACCAATGTTATATAGTTTATGTTTGAATATTTGAGTTTATTTTGCCTGGTAGATTTACGAGACATCCTCCGTTTTTTCGCACTTAAGTGCACGTGGCTAATTATATATCCGACTATTTTGTCAATCGCCTGCTTGATTTGTGTAACAGTTATAGCATTGATTTATTTTCAAGTTCATTGAGATCATTTAAGTTGAGGATCCGCCGATTGATCAATGTGACCTGGAAATAGACTGATGTTCGATTATTGATAGGTATTGTGTTTTTTTGTTTCTGTTTTTAATATTTTATTACTGTTAGTTTATTGGCATTGTATTTTATCCGTCGATTAGATTAATATTATATTGGTATTTATGTAAAACAAATTAGCAAAACATACAAATTGGTTAAACATTTGTCATCTGAGAAGCAGTGGACTCTACGCTCTACGTCAAATGGCTATTTTGGAGCAGTCAACGGATGAGAAACCATTACCATTTATTCCATAGTAATTGATCGCATCAATATCGATGTTATTTATTTTTTCTATATTATAAGTTAAGCATACAATTTATAATTATTTTTTTCACTTTTCTGTTATTAGATTTAACTATTATATAATTTTCTCTTTCACGGGAGAACATTCTTTGTATAAAGCTGGATTTATAGTTTGACGGACTGTAAGCGTAGATGCAACGCAATAATATCAACTATAGAATGTATGTACTCTTGTTTATAAATGAACGTAAACGCATGACATAACGTAAGTGAAACGCACTGGAACGGGAAGAGTTGACCAACATTCATCTTTTACAGTGCGTTTCTTACGTCGGCCAATCAAAAGAAAGAATTCTGTGTGATGTTCAGCGTCACTGTCAGATGTCATTTGTCCCGCCTTCAGTTTTAGAAAAGTTCTTTGTTTTTTCATTCTTGTTATGATAATTATTTACAATAGATGAATAATTAAAATATTATAATACAAATTCAAACCAACACAGGCTATTTACGATTAATATAATTTGTATGTTATGTTGAATGTCACTCTTCCCCTTTACCTCTACATTTGCGCAAAAATTCCGTTCCGTCGAATTATAAATTGTAAAATATTTTACAGTCCGTTTGTTACGTATTCCTTGCGTCTACGTTTACAGTCCGTCAAACTATAAATCCAGCTTAAGTATTAGTCCACTCAATCTAGACCAAAAATGAGCAATCAGAGGAACTAAAAATACTAGTTCCAATTTTGTCTGAAATAAGAAAGGAGGGGTCCCCTGAACAATGGAAAATAAAGTCCCTCCAAATCCCGGTGCCGCTAGAGGAGGTTTTAATGTTCCATTTTTCAGTTTTTCGCTTATAACATGAAAACGGTGCGTTGCAATGAAAAAGTTCTTCTATACAAAATGGAAGCCTATTAAATTTGCTACAAATTTGGTGATATACATTTTTTCGAAAAACTGTACCGTTTTGGTGCTACCGGCTCCGTTATGGTGGATATTAAAAAAACTCTTGTTTTTCGTCTTTTAGATACTCACTTCTGGCGGAGAACCGTCTATATAAAATTTATACAGCATTAAATTTCCCACTAGAATATATATCCAACGTTAGTTTATAATGAACGCATCGCAACGTACAGCACTTTCAAGATTTCAACGAAAAAATCTTGATTTTCCCCATTTAAAATGAATAATAGTTTTAATCCATTTCATGCCTCCATTCCTCTACATATGTTTATATATCTGGTTCACACAAATGTTTTAAGATCTTATATATTATATAATCATATAGCTATAGAATATATATATATATATATATATATATATATATATATATATATATATATATATAAAATATATATATATATATATATATATATATATATAATATATATATATATATATATATATATAATATATATATATATATATATATATATATATATATATATATATATATATATATATATATATATAATATATATATATATATATATATATATATATATATATATATATATATATATAATATATATATATATATCTTGATTTCCCCATTTAAAATGAATAATAGTTTTAATCCATTTCATGCCTCCATTCCTCTACATATGTTTATATATCTGGTTCACACAAATGTTTAAGATCTTATATATTATATAATCATATAGCTATAGAATATATATATATATATATATATATATATATATAATATATATATATATATATATATATATATATATATATATATATATATATATTATATATATATATATATATATATATATATATATATATATATATATATATATATATATATTATATATATATATATATATATATATATATATATATATATATATATATATATATATATATATATATATATATATATATATATATATGTCCATATAAAACATCTCATACAAAAATTGAGAAGTCACTTGTATCGCTTCAGGTATCTTGCCCATTTCTTGGATCTGTGCAGATTAAAAATTCTTTATTATTCATTATTTTCAAACACAACTGACGTACGGCATTCTGGTATGGGGAGGAGCGAGGGAACATCATTTTAAAAAATCTGGAAATACTGCAGAAAATGGGTATTAAAAAATTATTATGAGGAAAGAGAAAACATATTCCAGGGAGAGAAATTATACGAAGAGAGCAAAGTATTCGATGTTCATAAGCTATTCTTACAGACAATACTGAGCTACCAATTTAAAAATAAAATTGACATACCCTATATGACTCGAGTACGAGACAAGGAATAAAAAAATTTATTGCCTAAAAGAGAGAAAGAATAAATTAATTGGTCAGAGGAATTATCTATACATTCTGAAAAGGCTGTATGATAAAATACCTAATGACTTAAAAAGTGAAAAAACTTTCAAAAATATCAAGAAAGCATCATCAATATGGCTACAGTCATTACCAGAGGAAGAAGTTTTGAATATACTGGATACAACTAAGTACTTACCAGCGAAACTATAGAAAAAAAAAACATGAACTAAAAATTAACATACATACTCTGCTTGAGTAACTTTTGGAACGAAATGAGTTATTATATTATGAAAAAGTTTCTGATGTAGAACAGCTCTCATAAAAGTACTGTGTACTTCCGAGAGTAAATGGTTTTTTTGATGGAATCTCTGTTTGCCTGGTTATGTAATTTTCAATATTTTAGTTTTTTTTTTTCAACCTTATTTTAAAGTCAATTTTCTTTCCTTTTTGTTGTTTTTTTTTCATATTATATTATTTATAAACTGTAAATTTTTGGTAGGGCAAATAAAGATTATATTATTATATTATTATTATATATATATATATATATATATATATTATATATATATATATATATATATATATATCTATATATATATATATATATATATATATATATATATATATATATAATATATATATCTATATATATATATATATATATATATATATATATATATAATATATAATATATATATATAGTTTATATATATATATGTTTGATGATATTATATAATTATTATATGTTCACTAAGATAAGTCTTCGTCGTCAATATCCTCGTCGAAGCCTTCCTCGAGGACAGGCGGGCAGTTTAGGCGGTCACCTCCACATCCACAAACAGTTGAGCAGTGGATACTGCCTTCCTACAACCCCACACCTGTTATTGCAGCCCGTAGCACAGCGGCCAAATTTTTGAATTCAAAATGTGGTCTGGAGCAGGAGATCAGGAGTAAATGACGGGAGTCAGGATTCCATGTTCATCCTAACCCAATCCCATATTTCTGGGAAGATGGTGGTATCACCTAGCCAAATTTGGGTTTGAAGGAAACACCCTATGAGCGTGCTGTGCAGCAGCTGCTTCCGTTGGTGGCAGAGAAGCCAAACTGGCTTTCACCTTTATGACGATTCAACGAAGCAGCTGAAGCGTTGTTCATTGATTAAATTTTCTACATGTTTGGTTACTTACATTTATTTGAAAAACTGAACATGCTACTAGCTCCGGAAAGGTGGTGATTTTTTTTTGAAAAAATTGTTTTGAATTCTTTTTTTGCGTATATTTTTGTCTTCTAGATCTTCACTGGTTCATTTTAGGGGAAAATTGTCACAATAAAACTTGTACAGTATTAAGTTCTCTGCATCCGAACACCATCTAACACGTTCTGAATCACAGTAAAATAACAATACAATATAACAGCATGTCAAAAACAATATAATATGATTTTTATCATATTTTGTCGAAGTTCCACTAAATAACTGTTAGCGACCACCAAATTTAAAACAAATTTAAGAATAACAAATAATAATTTGCGGGCGGTCTGAGAATACGTATCACATGAAATGCTTCAGAGATGGCTAGTATACGAGATTAGACAGCAAGTGTCGGTGTGTGTGTGTGTGTGTGTGGTATAAAGCAGTCCTTCACCCACCAATAGCAAAGTGGCCCTAGCAGGAGAAGCCATGTTACTTATCCTCTACAACGCCCCACCCAACCAAGAGGATTTAAATGAACACCGCTACAGCTGCTTTGTTAATTCATCAACGAATGTGAAAGTCAATTTGGCTGGGTAATGCCACCATCGACCCACAATTATGGGGTTGGAATAGGGATGAACATGGAATCCTCACTCCCATCTAATCCTCCGAACCTCCTGCGCCAGATCACATTTCGAATGTTCTTCTGTTAGTGGATGTGAAAGTGACTGCCTAAACTGCCCGTATGTCCTCTTGGAAGACATCGACGAGGATATTGTCGCCGAGACTAATCAATAATCATTAAAACATAATAATAATAATAATAATTCCATTTTATTTGTGTTTATTTCAATATTTTTGTGTACCATAAATATGAATTATTTTGAATTAGGCCTTAGATATTTCATTTACCTGTACCACGCCACTTTTACAAATATATATTTACAAAATATATTCTATAGATAAATAATTATATAATATATAAGATCTTATACGTTTGTGTGAACCAGATATATAAACATATGTAGATAAATGGAGCCATCAAATGGATTAAAACTATTATTTATTTTAATTGGGAAATAAAGATTTTTCGTTGAAATCTTAAAAGTGCTGTAAGTTGCGATTCGTTTATTATAAATTAACGTTGGATATATATTCTTGTGGAGAATTTAATGCTGTATAAATTTTATATTGACGGTTCTCCGCTAGAATTAACGAGTGAGTATCTAAAAGACAATAATAAACGAAAAACGAGAGTTTTTTCAAAATATCCACCATAACGGAGCTGGTAGCACAAAAACGGTTCAGTTTTTCGAAAAAATGTATATCACCAAATTTGTAGCAAATTTAATAAGCTTTCATTTAGTACTGAATTACTTTTTCACTGCAACGCACCGTTTTCAAGATATAAGTGAAAAACTGAAAAATAGAATATTTAAACCCCTCTCCCCCCTCTAGCGGCAACGGGATTTGGAGGGACTTTATTTTTCCTTGTTCAGGGGACCCCTCCCTACACATTTCTGAAAAAATTGGAACTAGCATTTTTTCCCCTCTGATTTTCCTATTTTTAGTGGACTATATGTAGGTATATATAAGGTACAAATTATTTTCATGAATCGTAAATATCGCCATATTTATTGAAATTATGATAGCAAGCTTATGCATTTTCTTAATAGTATGTCAGTTTCAAGAATAGTAAAAGCAAAGACTTACCTCCTTCGGACATTATGACGCTTGCGGATGATGCTTGACTGGCATGAAGAAGAGCTTGATTCTATCAAAGAACTGAATACCATCTATCGAAGCCGCACCCATATACAAAAACACTCCAAATAACACAGCCATTGGAATCAACCTGAAAAATATTAGTTTTCTGTCACAAAATTTCGTGCTGTGGGTATCTTTCGAAATTTCTTCTATACGTTGAAATATACTAATCTTTAACAGTTGATTAATTTTATTTGATGAATCATTATATTATCCAGCCTCGTGCGAACACTGTTAATAGTTCGAAAATTCCAGTTAATTTTGTTTTGATATGTTTGTTTCGGTTATAAAACTTTGAAATTAAATGTAAAAACAAAAATGAAGACTACAGCATTTCAAAACGATTACAGCAGAAATACTATGAGAAAATATATTTATGGAAAAAACAACAGAAAACATATAGACATATTCGCAATAATAACAATTATATAAAACAATCTAACTGATATACTCGCGCTGCTATCTATACCATAGTCAGATACGAAGAGAAGTAAAAATTCAGCTGTACTATGTGTAATTATTACGATGCACCTACCATCGAGTATAATCTACCTGAAATCGAAGTTCCAAGAAAGAGTGGTCATTATTACTCTTTATAATTCGGTTAGAAGTTGAATTATATTCAAAAATACCTACGCATCACTGAAAACTAACAAACAAAAACATTAATTTTAATTTCTATAGCGCACCACTCATTTACAGAAGTGATCTTTCAATTATTTTAATGAATATAAAAAATGCACCTGAAATATAAATGTTTTACCAACTAAGTCAATTTGGAGGAGCTATGAAGATGAGCAAACATCTTTAAAACCCAAGAAAGAAACACGAAATCTACACGAAAAAGACTTGAACCCAGACAGGACTATTCCCAAATGTAAGCCATATACACTACGGTCCACTAGAGACGTCTACCTGTGCAGGTGTGCCTGCACAGCTAGACCGGAGCGTGTTTGAGAATAGATATGTGCATGATCTTGAACGTGTGCAGGCGAAAGGCGCAAGATTGAAAATAAATATTTTTTAGTGACACTGTACGGTGTACCTGTGCGTGTGTGCATGTACTCCGGTGGCCTACGTAGGTCACGTTAGTTGTCACACATCAAAAGAGATTGAAGATATCGAAATATATAGAACTCATCCATGTCTTTGGCTGATCAAAAGCAAAGAGTACCATAATCGAGACAAACAAGAAGATGATTTTGAAATGCTCATAGAAAAATTGAGATAAATTGAGGCAGATGCGAACACAGTGTACCTGGTTGTGCACAAAAATAATAATTTTGAGAAGCACAAAGTTTCAGCAGAATAATTTCCAGCGCTTGAGGTGAAATAATTGCTGAAAATCTTATAACTTCTACCGGTTGCGAGAAATCTCAAAGTAACTGTTAATCTTTAGTGCGTAGAACTACAATTTCTCATAACTGTATCTTTTTTTTATAATAGGAGTAATAATTGTAAGTAATTTTAGGTATGTCTTCTCGTCCATTCTGTGATAATTTTTGAAATCTTCAGGTTTCAACTTTAATTCGTTCAATAAGCTAAAGTGACTATAAGGTTTCCTTTTCAATAGCCAATGCTTACACAATTTTTTTCGCATTCTTTTCATGTTTTTTTATATGTTTCCTTTATAATGAACGCGAGGGCTATAAATACGGTTTACCTGCGCAGGCACACCTGCACAGGTAGACCTCTTCGATAGACCGTAACCGTATATGGCATTACAACACACTCCACGTACCGAATTTTTAATCCTCGAAGTCAATCAGAAGATGTCGAGGACGTGCACAAAACCTCAAAAAGTCACTTTTTTACGGTCATATCATCTCAAAAACTGGTGAATATATCAGAGAAATACCTATCTGTCCCGTGCCAATCCTAATGGCATACACACATCATATGATAGGTCTTGGAAAGACTTTCTTTAAGATATGCCACACTTAGTGATTGCCGACCCTTCTCTGGGATAGAAGAGCCATCCAAGTGGTCAATTCTTTCTTGGAAGAAATGCACCAGGATAAGACTCATAAGATTTCTAATATCAATAGATCAGGCATGACCTCTAGATGAACGGAAATTGTTGCGCTTCGCCGGTAGATCATTTGGGTCACCCCTAGAGTCCAAGAAGTTACCTTCATTGGTACTTTTTAAGAAATTGCTATGTATTTTGTCTTGACCTAACTCCACCTAAAGTTACTTTATCTTGGTGAAATGAACCCTCAAAAGGTGAAGTAAGGGATATTGTGGGCGAGGAAAATTATAGAAGGGTGAGTACCTTCGTCAGGAAGGCCAAGATACACTTAAGAGTGTGCAACTATGTCTAGGGGCGTGAAACTCGGAACATAGATTCATGAGTGTCTATAACCTAGTGATCGAATGTTGAGCACGATGAAGCACATCCAAATTATATCTGGATCATTGTTTTCAGGTTCTTCATAACAAAGAACATAGCTAAGAGAGAAAACAAATTTTGACTGAGGGTCGTTCATTTCGTACTTATAACTTTCGATTTAATTATTCCTTTGATCTGAAATTACTGATTTGTACTAATACTGGAAGTTATTGCAAAAAGCGTCCTGCTTATGAACATATTTAATTTTGTAGACATACCTAAGTAAAGGGGCATCAGTACAGATAGAACGACCGATCATAGTAGCCACCGTCAGTGCAGAAATTCGCTGCTCTTTGACTTCAATAAGATGGGGTTTCTCTCCTGGGGCATGAGTCCTTGACATAACAGTTAGAGCTGAAACGTGTGTTATGGACCTAACAGTTGCCGCACACACCCACGGCAGTCCAAATGTGCCGCTAATTACATTGCACAAGCAAATCAGCACTATGTCTAAATGGAAGCCGCTACCTTTTTTCAATTTCCTCTCTTTTTTGTCGATGATCAATCTGAAAGAAAAAACGATTTTAAATTTTATCAAAGTATACATATATTTATCAAGTTATAGAAATAATATATATTTTACGTGATATATCTATTCGCTGTTTCATATTGTATTTTATAGCAAATAACAATCAATAATAATAATAAGTTAATGGTTATACAGGACGTTCCAAATAATGCTTTCCATACAATTCATATTTTTGATAAAAAAATTTAAAAAAACAGTCGATTTATATTATTACTAATTTTATAGTTGTCGATACATTGTAGATTTAGATACCGACTTCAAAATTTTAAATGGCACTTTAGGGAATGTGATATATTGTAGAACAACTTCAATTTAATGTTTTAAGTTTTAAAACAACGTATTATGAATGAGTGTCGGAAATTAACTACAGAGGTTTTTGCAAATGTAAGGAGATAGTTCGTAGACAGGCTACATTTGAGTCTAACAACTGGGTGCGCCATTTCAGCATTTACTGTAATCCATTGTTGATTTGAATTTAAATTTTAAAAATATAAAATTCGAAATTTTCCGTTCCTTCCAGAGCTGTGACGAGCACTGAAGAATAGTGCTTCGAGCACTAAGCACTTGAAAAAAAAGGCTCCCGGTCTCGAGCACTAAGCACTTACTTTTACAAAAGGCTTTCGATTACTAAGCACGTTGTGAAAGTAATTTGACATTTCGAGCACTAAGCCCTAAGTACTTTTTTAGGAATTGTTGAAATTGAGGTTATTTTAATCGGTAAAGAAATTGTAAGCTGGCATATGAGTATGAGAATATTGATGGGTGAGAAGAGATGCACAGGGTGTTACGAATTCGATGCTCACTATGAGCTGGTACAGAACTATACAGGGTGTTTCATTGGTAAATGAACATACCTACGATAGCCTGAAGCCTAGAGCTATCATAGGCGAGTCCAAAGAATTGATATATTATGATATTTGGAACTTATGATTCACTTCCACGGATCGACCGCTTTATATTTAAATTTCCAGAAAATTCCATTAAAATTTTGGGATCTGATTGAGATATTTGAAAAGAGCAGAAAATTTTTCCTGGGGTTCAGTAGATGTCATTGTCCCGAACGTCAGTTTGCTCGAAGAGAGGTTCAGGGAAAGATCCAATTCAATATTGGAATTCCTCTAAATTCTCGGAAAAATCGTACATTGCACGGAGGGGACTTACATCCCTCGGGATTGAAATCTGTTGCCCTCTGTAGTTAACATCCTTATAACTTCCTTGATACATAAATAACTATACGCATAGGCATTCTCATACGCCATTTTTGATCATTTTCATAAAGATCATAAGATACATTTTAAATTTAAATAATACAGAAACAGATATGCTTCTGTAAATCTGTGACCTAACGAACATTGATGAGCTAAATGACACATATTTCATTGAAAATAGGATAAAAAGGACCTGTGTAGAATCTTAGTATTAGCATTTAATCACCTAAGTGATGATTAATATATCAAATAGGAGAAACCCTTATGGAAAGCACAAAGTATTGAAAGATTCATTATTTCATATTGAAATCTCTGGTCTATGCAACTGCGCACTAACTCTGAACACTAACGTGAGAATGTTCATCACTGGAATAATATCAACACACGATCATAGCGCCGCCGCATACGTATATTCGTGTTACGACAAGTTTGGCTCAAAGGCTTAGTGCTTAGTTATCCGCAGAAGTTGCTTGGGAGTACTTCAGTGCTCGGGAGCACTTTTGGGATTACTAAGCACAAAAGCCTTTTGTTGAAGGACTTCAATTACTAAAGCACTAAGCACTGCTTGTGAATACGGGCTCGGAAGCACAGTGCTCGGGAGCACAAAGGGCTCCGAGTGCTTTACACGAGCACAAAGCACAATGCTTTGGCACAGCTCTGGTTCCTTCAAACTATTAGTTACACTGAATCTGAAATATACAATGTGATCATAAAGCTTTAGGCTGTATAGGAAAAAAGGGTTATTTATGTCCGATTTAGTGAAACATAAATATTATCTAGAGTTAACAAGGAACATTCTTCAATATTTGAAAAAATTATAAAAAAACTTCCCGGAGCTGGTTTTATATATTCCGCGACGCGAAATCTAAATTCACAATCCAACGGTGAATAATAAAAAACGTCAAGTGACCCCGACTCAAAATCTGCATACAGCTGTTTCGATATTATTAGATCTCATCAGTGCAACTTATTTGACTCGGAGTGAATGATCAAATTGTTCCCCAATTCCAATCGCGGTCAGCCTTCTATCTGGATAACAACCCATAGCGCCCTCCACCAAATATATTGGAAACCAACAATTCACCGCTTAGACCCAAGTAGCAATTTATGGCCAAAATCGGGCGCAATTTTATTGTGCCTGAATTGTGTCGACTCTTTTCAGAGCACTTCTGCCTCAATGCAAATTGTGTCCAAAATGTTCAAGTTTGTGTCGACACATTCCCAATTTATTGTGTCAAAAGGATATGCGTGTATAAAAAGCGACATTTCAAACACATGTGTTTAAAATGTCTCTACTTTGTGTCAGTTTGGACTCTTCAAATATATTTAGACACAGGCGGGTCGACACTTAATAGACTCAAGTTCGTCTGATTTGTTTCTTAACAAGATGTTTTTATTTTGTTACTGAAATTAGTTGCGTAGACACAATAATTTCAATTCGGGTACAATTTAAGAGTTTCTTCATTGTTTCTACAATGTGTTGTCCGGTCACATACGTATCCATATAGAAACATTTTACACACATAATTTCCATTTTGTTCCTACAATGTATTTAGTTTATCCGGACAAAGTGTTCGTGAACTCAGCATGGCGCATACGATAAATGTTGATATGTGATATATAGGGTCTAATGATTCACAGAAATGGTGAAAATAAGAAAAGATGCTGCTCAAAAGGTGGTTGCTCGCACTTACTACAGACGTGTTTGAAAAGAAATAGACATAACTCAGAAGAAATTGACTGAATTTATGAAAGTAAGAGCGAGTGTAGTTCAATTTCCAATAGAGAAAAACAACAAATAGGAAAATATTGCAATTGCCAATGAAAGTGAAAGAATTCATTTAATGATTTGACACAAGTGATATAACGATATAGAGGAATCAACCTCTGAGTTTCTAGAAAATACATTCGAAAACAATGCTAGTGACAAACATTCTGAATATGAAAGCAGTGATGTTGAATTGGAAGAAATAAAAAATGTTTACTGAATCTTTAAAAACATGGGCACTGAAAAATAAAGTTGCACATTGAAAGTGTTTAGTTCAGAATCTTAAAAGTTTGCAGAAACCGTTACCTCAACTAGAATTAAGCTTCAACACCGATGGCCTCCGAGCATGTAACAGTTCCAAGACACAATTTTGGCCTATTATATGTAAAATTAATAATATGGTTAAAATAAGTAAACATTTGTAGGTAAAAGAAACGTTAAGTTTCCCTCCTTGTAAATAAATCAATAAAAAGTGAGGTTATAAAGTACGGATGTTTTCGAATCTGGGCGCATTTAAGACACAATCTTTCCGAAACGTGCCCACTGCTAAATAAAAAGACACATTTTGGCCATAATGAACTTTGGTGCCTTATAGGTTGCTGAAATGCGTCTGTGTGACTATTTAGTCATTTTTCAGTGAATTTTTGGTCTCTATTTAGAAACATTACTCCAAATTGTTTCTTCTATTTGCGAATGTGTCGAGGTGGGCAATCTGTAGTCGAATTTTATTAATATTACCGAAACATGAACCCGTTTGGACACCATCAATAAGTACGTCATATTTAAGGTGACCATACGTCCCGCTTTCAGGCTGTCTGTCCCGCTGTCCCCAGCCAGAGCAAAAATGTCCCGCTTTCGCGAACAGACCAAAGGATCATTTTTTATACGTACCCCTACCTATATAGATGCTTTAATTGCATTCGAAAAGCGCGGGTGAAATAGACAGCGCCGGTGATATTTGAGAGCGAGACAGATGACGCCACTACTCAGCGAAAAAATACATCGCGCTAGCGCAAGATCCAACTAGACGTGCGACGTACGATATCATCATCATCGTTTTGTTTTAGTTTGTATTGGGATATTTGAGCGTATGTGCACAATCGAACAATTCGTTCAACATTTGCGTGTTTGTAGGTTTGTTAGTTTGTAACATTAAAAAAATGCCGAAACGCATGTGTACATTTAATATTAATTTACAAAATAAGTATCCATTTATAAAACAAAAGAGTGGTGCATCAGATGTAACGTGTGAAAAATGTCGCACTGATTTCAGTGTCGGCCATGGTGGAGCCAGCGATATTGAAAAACATTTAAAATCGGAAAAACACAGGGTTTCTGATCACGCTGCTGCTTCAAGCTCGTCAATGCTTGCTTTTTTCAAAAGAACCGATTTGCCGTCTTCCAAAGATTTTGATGTGGCTGCAGCGGAAGGAGCCGTGGGCGTATCACACTGTCCAGGAAAAACCACAGCTTTCGCTCAAATGACTGTGCCTCTAATTTTAATTCAAACATGTTTTGAGCAAAAATTTAGATGTGCTCGTACAAAAACCCAGGCTATTTGTTGTAAATGTTCTGGCACCTATGGCAGCGGATGAATTGAAGAGCATCTTCGAGAAGCCCACTGTATATATCTCTATTAACAGATGCTTCAAATCATGGCTCAATAAAATTATTTCCTGTGTTGATTCGATATTTTTTACCTTATGAAGGCGTGAAAGTCAAGATTTTAGCAGTTTCGAGAGCAGCCAGGTGAACATCGGATATAGTTGTTGATTATTTGAAGGAGGTATTATCGTGCAATAATTTAAATAAGAAAATTGTGGCATTTTGTGGGGATAATACGAACTGCAATTTTGGAGGAAAGAATAGAAAAGGGATTAACAATGTTTACGCAAAATTGACCCTATCACTCGGAAGGCAACTCATTGGGATTGGCTGCGAAGCCCACATGGTTCACAACGCGATCAAACCCGCTTCAGTTTGTCTTCCTGTGGACTTCGAATGCATCGATGTGAAAATTTACTCATTTTTTTACATCTACAGCGTTCGGGTGGAAGCTCTCAAGGAGTTTTGTGATTCCACTGATACAGAGTATCAGAAACTGCTAGGCTACAGCAAAACCAGGTGGCTAGCGTTGATGCCAGTCCTTGAAAGAATTTTAAAAATGTTTCAGTCCTTAAAAAGTTATTTTCTGAGTATTGATAAATGCCCAAATATTTTAAAAACTTTTTTTTTAAATCCTACCTCTGAACTATGGTTATATTTTATGCACGCACAGGCAGCAACGTTCCATAAAACTGTGTTGAAAATTGAAGGACAAAACGTGTCTACTATAGAATCTTCAAAGGAAATTAATCGTCTCCGAGATAACTTGGCACGTAAAGAGAGCTTTTTCTTCCACATACTGTCCGTAATCTAATGACAAAAATTCAAGAAACTGACGCTTCTGTTGATCAGGATGTAAAAACTGCAGCAGCTGAATTTGATAAGACAAGTAAAAAATACTTGGATCAGTGGAGTCAGTTCAATGCAGACTGAGAAGTGTTTGAATGGGCAAATTTGACAAAAGTACCTACTTGGGAAGAAGTACAGAATGTGACGGATTTGCTGATTTCACAAGGATTTCTTAGTAGTGGCCAAGATACGCACGTGTTCGATGAGTTTTCGCTTGTTTCCAACTACGTCACTACTGAGAAAATATCTAGCTGGAACGCTAAAAATGTTGCTACTGAAGACCGCTGGGTGGAATTGTTAACACATTTCCGTGGATAACAATCTAAACTGTGCGAAATTTTCGAATAATTACTGAATACGTTTTTATGTCTGCCTGGCAGTAACGCACCTGTCGAGAGAGTTTTTTTCTCTTATGATAAGATATGGACAAGTGAAAAAAACGGCAGTAAAGGTGGTCACAGTTCTGAAAGCCATTTTGATTACCAAGGCTAATATCGACAAATCTTGTGAGAAGCTCCATTCCTTTTTGAAAAACTAGACCCGACATTTTTGAAACTGATTTGCTCCGCCGACAAATATAAAACAAATGCGTCAGAGACTGCAATCTAAATGTTGAATAATTAAACTTGCATAATTATTTATATTGATACATTGTTTACATATCTTCATTTTTAATAAATAATTATGTTATAATTTCACACTTAATACCTCAAGCGTCCCGCTCTGACAAAAAAAATAAATGGTCACGTTAGCCATATTTCAACAAGTTATTTGACATGAAATACACTTGTAAAAATTGGCGGTTTTTTGGATATATTTTAAATTAAGGCTTTGGGTGAAATTTATGGCACAATTGCAATAAATATGATGTTCTGATTAATAAAATATCATCGGGTTTCGATTTTGTGGAGAAATAAAAAAAAATATTTTATAGAAAAAATTTAAAAATATCAACAAATTATAATTAAGTATTATTAGGGTGCCTTGAATTTTTAGAACTACCATGTCAACTATCATCAGTAAACTTGAGTTTGCAAGGGAACCTACTCGAGAAATACTACAATAAAAAAGTCCTGTTGTTTCCTAATTAGGTTGATACTCTTTCAATTTTGTATTCATGATGTTTCAGAACGGATCGAGAAGTATCAATACTTGTGTTTATTTGGATTAATTTTGGGGCACACTGAATAATTTCGGTAAAATTTAGAACACCATGTGTTGATTTTGTGGCTCTCTTCACAGCACAATAACTTACACATTTACTCATTTTGGAAACATCGTGACCACGAAGTTAGAAACAAAATAGACAGATTCTGGACACATCAAGGTTCAATTTCGGGTATATATTAGAAACAAAAGGCACAATCAAGACACATTTTCGAAAAAATTTGGTTATATTTTAGACTCACTATTGGATGAACTTAAGGCCATATTTAGTACACATTTCAATCGGAACTTTGGTCACATTTTCTACTGATAATGGTCCAAAAGTCGACAATGTGTCTAGAAAATGTGTCGTGCCCAAATTACAGTGTCGACACTTTGCCCAAAATGAGTCGGAAATTGTTACTTGGGGATCGAATATGCAGAATTCTGTCGCGAGAATACACACTTCCAGATATGAAATGACTACTCTGCAACTGTGGCTTATGCGATTCCAAAGCACGCTAACATAGCGTTTTTAAAAACTCTAGACCTACTCACGAGAGTGCGCTACTTAAATACTTGTTGCTCGTGAGTATGTCCAAAGTTTCCCACTTCATGTAAAACGAGACTGTAAAACTTGTCAAAACAAAAGAGTAAGAAGTATAAAATGAACAAATATCTTGTTAATATTTTTAAATAATTGAATTTTTAAAAGTTATCATCGAAAAAATATACCGACCCGAATCTATTCATTTACAAAAATTGTTTCGATGGTCAAACCGAACCCCTATGAAAGATTTTATGTCTCTTTCAAAATCAAAACTTACTCTGTTATGTGAGTTTCCATAAACAACAGAATATAACTAGCAATAGCAGGAATGATTAGATGTAAACATGGCCCACACCGGTAATCCAGAAGGAGGAATAAACCATCCTCGTTTCTCTGGGTCCTGATGGCGATAGTCCTTCAGGTACCGAAAGCTTTTCAGTGTATGTTTGTGGTACTAGATAATCTACGAACACATTGTTTACGATTGCATCGGTACTCCAAAGTCTCCAAGTGCTCTTCTAGCCTGAAATGGCATCAAATTTGTGAATAAAATTCGTAGTTAGCAAAAAATTCTTTACAATCGCATG
>JARQZK010001783.1:17500-24289 GCA_030704885.1 Cynegetis impunctata | reverse complement strand
ATTGTTTCCGACTGGTGGCGCTGTGTCATATTTATATGTCATGGAGTTACTAGAAGAAATATGTATGACTGTTTGAAATGTTGGTTTAGTTATCACTCTTGGTGGATGGATGATACTGATGAGCCCCGATAAGGGCGAAACAGTCTGTCTATCAATTTCCATCGATTGTGATAATTAAATTAACATTTCGAACAATTACAGTCTGGGGTAGATGTTGATATTTCGATGCTTCGTGAACTCTTATAACCAGCTCCGCTAGGAGGTTTGTTTGATTAGTTTCAAATAAATTTGCCAAAAATGTGTACTTATATGTCTAACACTTTGCCGCTAAGATACTTTCAAAAAATCGTGCTCTTGGGATTTTTGAAACAAACTGAAATTTGAATCTATCATTTTTATTTTGTGAGTATTTTGTTGAAGAAGCTATCGAAAAAATTTGAAAATATTCCTGGGATGAATTTTTTCAGCTCTACAAGTTGCTGGCTCAATATTTGGTCAAAAATACGCCTAGAAATTTTTTTATATTCAAATTTGATATCATCAAGATTCTTTTGCATTGACAAAGTGAAACAAAATCTTTTGTTATGCGGCCGTGTCTGTCATGCATTATATGTTTCGTTTTGTTGCAATTCTTTAAAAGCATTCGAGGTTTTTTCAAAGTTCTCTCAAAAATGTTACTCTTCACTCTAGAAGAACATCGAGATACGATACCGTTTTATTATGCCAATAACAACCGGAATTCAGAAAAAAAATATCAATCATATCTTGGAAAATATCCAGAACAGAATTAGCCAAATGAAACGTATTTTCTTCAACTTCACATAAAATTAGGAGAATTTAATGCCAATCGATTAAAATATAGTACTAGACTACCTTCAGTAACCCGAGATGCTATAATTCAGTCAGTAACTACATTAAAGTAACAGTTTACTACATTGAATGCTCAAAGAGAATAGCCCGCCGAATACTACGACAAGATTAACCCTGATCAGTTGCTTGACACCATCAAGCAACTGGTCTACGTTATCATAACGTTCTTTCTAAATGAGATTTCTTATCGTTTTCCATAGTCCAGTGGATTTAGACTACATTTTATGCTTTTCAAAACTTGCAACCAAATGAAACATGCAATACATGACGGATACGGCCACATAATAGAATTTTATTTCACTTTGTCCATGTAAAACCATCTTGATATTTCATACCAAATTCGAATATTCGCAAAGTTTTGATCAATCAATAAAATGCTCCATCGAATGAGGCCAAAATTAAGAATGGATGCCATGAGAAAAAATTAAGTTGATGATGGTTGCCAACAGCCGATACGCAACTTTCCCAAATTAAAACTACCCAACTCTTTCGGTTTCAGCAATCCCCATGGGTGCCCTTGATTTTTGAGCACTCCGTTTATATATATATATATATATATATATATATATATAATATATATATATATATATATATATATATATATATATATATATATATATATATATATATATATATATATATATATATATATATACAGGGTCCTGCAACAGTGGTGCGGTGTTCTATATCTCTATTTGGGAAACAGATAGAAATCTTTATTTCTATAATATTAACTTATAGCTCGAGCTCGACAAAATAAAAATATTGTCGGTCACACAGGGTGTTCAATTTCATCTGGGCGGATATCAACTATGTTTTATCATAAGGCAACCTATATCTTTTATCGCTTTTTTGGTTTCTACATAGAAAATAAAGGATACTTTATGTATATCTTCACTTTGAAAATATAGACGGTTTCCGAGATTTCTAGCATGAGAAGGTTTTTTTTTTCCAATATTATTGTCACTCAGAATATTTTTAATTATGAAGTTGAGCCAAGTCCAATAGAAATTTATTTTTGGTAAAATATTCTACATTCGTAACTCTCTCAAACGATATATCTGAAATCAACCTGCGATATACAGGGTATGAAAAATCGCTTGCCACATATTGAAAATAAAAATGTACAGAATCTTCCTTATTTAAAATGGAACACCCTGTATATTATAGATCCATGAGAAGGGCCAAGAAAGGCTCTACAAATGTCATGAAGTATTCCATATGGTAAAGTTTACTAGTTTTTCTTAAAACAGCGAAAAATGGCAAATATTCATATTTCTTCGATATAATGTCAATGAACGACTTTTTTCAAAAATAACCTGTTGGTGAATAAACAAGTTGAGCATTACACCATAAAATGTACGTTGTTTATTTAAAATGATTTCAATAATCTCCAACTTTGAGCCATATTCTTTCGATCTAAAACAACCAAATATTAATTTTAAATCGATAGTCTGGCAAATGACAGATCAAAATATTTGCCTTCAAATAAGTATTGAAATCATTAGTGATTTGTTAAGTAGAACTTTCGATATAATTTCATCAGAATATTGTTAAATTATATCGAAAGTTCAACATAACGAATCACTAAAGATTTCAATACTTATTTGAAGGCAAATATTTTGATCTGTCATTTGCCAGACTATCGATTTCCAATGAATATTTTATTCGCTGAAAGGGTGTTTTAGATCGAAAGAATATGGCTGAAATTTGGAGATTATTAAAAGTATTTCAAATATATAATGTACATTTTGTGGTGCAATGCACAACTTGTTTATCTACTAACAGCTCATTCTTGAAAAAAGTCGTTCATTGAGATTATAGCGAAAAAATTTGAATATTTGCCATTTTTCGCTGTTTTAAGAAAAACTAGTAAACTTAACTATAGGAACTACTCCATTTCCTTTGTAGAACTTTTTCTCAGCGCTTCTTCTGGATCTATAATATACAGTGTGTTCCATTTAAAATATGGAAGATTCTGTACATTCTTATTTACAATATGTGGCAAGCGATTTTTCATACCATGTATATCGCAGCTTGAATTCAGATATATCGTTTGAGAGAGTTACCAATGTAGAATATTTGACCGAAAATAAATTTTAATTGGACTTGGCGCAACTTTATAACCTAAAATATTCTGAGTGACAAATAATGGAAAAAAAACCTGTCATGCTAGAAATCTCGAAAACCGTTAATATTTTCGAAATGAAGATATACATAGGTAAATAATATCTTTAATTTTTTATGGAGAAACCAGAAAAGCGATAAAAAATATAGGTGCCATCTGAAAAAACATAGTTGATATCCGCCCAGAAGAAATTGAACACCCTGTGTGACCGACAATATTTTTATTTTGTCGAGCTCGAGCAATAAGGTAATATTATAGAAATAGAGATTTCTATCTGTTTCCCAAATAGAGATATAGAACACCGCGTCACAGTTGCCGGACCTTGTATTTATATATATACATATATATATATATATATATATATATATCTATATATATATATATATATTAATATATATATATATATATATATATATATATATATATATATATATATATATATATATATATATATATATATATATATATATATATATATAGTATATATATAGTATATATAATATATATAAATATATATATATATATATATATATATATATATATATATATATATATATATATATATATATAAATATATATATAGGGTGTTCCATCTCAGACGAGCGACCCCGTATATTTCTTATCCTATAGTGAGTGGAAAAATTTCCCGAAACACGTCTAATGATTTTGTATGGGGGACATCTTTGGCGTAATAGGAAGCGCTTGAACCTTTCAAAATGGAATAGGAGAGAGGTGTTGGGTGATACGTCATTTGAAAGGTCTTGGAAGTTATTTGTACAACATACAAGTCCATTTTTACCAAGCCCTTTTTACAATCTTAAACAATCTTCAAAAAATCAATTCGTGAATTATTGAATTGTTTTATCATACTAATAATTAAAAAAAATCAAATCTGCGTGCTTAAATCAAATGTTCAAATTGTCCTCCATTGACTTCCTTACAATAATACAATCTTGACTTAAAACCGTCTCTAACATGGTTCAGCATAATTGGAGTTATTGAGTCACAGAAATCTTGGACTTAAGATGTCCCCACAAGAACAAGTCCTGAGGGTTCAGGTCAGGAGATCGAGCAGGCCACTCCATAAGACCTCTTCTTCTAATCCAACGACCGGAGTATTGCAAATTGAGTTATTGGCGAACTGATGTGGCGTAGTGAGGAGGAGCTCCGTCTTGTTGGAAACGCAATTGTTGTTCAAGTTTTAGTTATTAACGAATCAATTGCATTTTCCGGAATTTCAAGATGAATTTAAATTTAAATTACAAGGAATATTCAGAGGTTGTCTCCCAAAATTCTTACCCAAACGTTTAGCTTTTCCCGATGTTGAGTGGGAGCTCCTCGAAATACATGAGGATTTGTATCGCTTCAAATTCTACAGTTATGCCTGTGAACCTCTACGTTAAGTAAAAAGTGCATTCGTACATGAAACTTGGGGAATTGTTGATACGCTCGACCATAATTTCGCAAAACGCTAGCCTTCTATCCCAATCATCATCATCTAATTAATGAATTAATTTAATTTTTTATAGATGGAACTTGTGTTTATGTAAAATTCTGAAAACTTTAGATTGGCTAATACCGGAAACTGCAGAAAGTTGTTGTAAAGATTGCGTGTTTGGCATAAGTTGGACATGTCCCAATACCGCTACAGCTGCTCCTTCATCATTCACAATTCCAATGAGTGCATTTTTTTAATTAATTACTGAACCCGTCTCCACAAATTTCGAAATCAAAAAATTCCATTACGTACTTGTGGCGAACGCTACGTTCAGGATGGTTTTCGTTAAATATGCTTGCAGCCGCTCGGGCACAATTTTGATTTTGGTAATGAAGGCTAACCAGCTCAACACGTTCTCGCAATGTGTACACCATATTTTTTGAAATTTTAAACGAATCAGCAAAGTAGTAACTCAACAGATTGATTTCAATCATGAAATGATCAAAGAATAGTTAAAACCAGATAAACACCTTCTAAGCACAAATAATGAAGGCAACATGAGAACATGTTTTGCTGTTTTTTTATTTATTTGTTTGAGAAAATGTATTATTGTGTGGAAGTCAATGGAGGATAATTTGAACATTTGATAAAAGCTCTTTGTATAATTTGAAATTGTCAATATATACCTAACGTAATTTTTATGTTTGAAATACTTAAGAGGTGAGTTATCAGAGCGAAATGTATAGAAAGGTGCAACAATAAATTGAATATTATATCCCCATTATAATAAATTTCTGAAATTGGAACCCTTTCATTTTTCAAGGGATTAAACTTAATTAATTTAGATGAAATACCATGCTTTTTTACTCAACAGAAATGTATGCAATTATCTATCGAATTGTATTAGAATGTTTCATAGCATAAGTCTTTCCATTTATACTCAAATGATGGAAGTTCGTTTTGTGCACCATTTGGTAATTTTGAAATAAAAGCTCTAATGAATCTAATTGCCTATTGTCTTTAGAAAATCTTTTCAATTTGTTTAAACTTGACAATTAATCCAATTACAGTGAAAATGAAGGTAATAGGGTACCAAGGATAACAAAAATGTTTGTAATGTCGACCTTCCATTTCCAGACGCATAAATATTCTTTTTTGAAAACCGCTCTCAACTGTGTACAACATTTGCGGGGTATCAATTTCAAAAGCGTTCTTTTTAAGCGTCTGTGAATTGTACACAATTCCTTTTATGTATTTCCTGTAAGCAAATCTGATGGTGTGAAGTACGAAGATCTTGAGGGCCTGAAATGCATTTCTACCAATCCACATGTTTTATAACTTCAAATTTAAACATTGCCAGATGAAAATGCGGAGCTTCATCTATTCGAAGTCACATGGTTGTTCTGACTTTCGAAAAGAACTCTTCTTATAATTTCGGAAATTGGTGTGAAAGAAAATCCAGAGTTTTCATACCAAATTAAATGTCCTTCAACAAAATAAGTTCGGATGAAACTTGAGCCTAATATTCCAACACACAATCACGAACCAACTTTGATAATTTCTTTCAACCCAGTATTCATGTGGATTTGAATCTGAATAATTATCAGAGTCATCCTAATATACGAGAACGTTGTTAGTGAGTGTATATTGATCACTAAATAATACATTATCAATAAACTTTCAATTTTTGACACTTTATCTAACCCTTCTGAAAATTCAATTCGCTTGTCAAATAATTTCCATATGGATTATAAATTACTTACCAAGTTTCTGAATATTGAATAGATATTTTTCATTATTATTCTCATAATTGTTAATCATCTGACATTTCTGTAGACAATAAACTACTAGATTCATTACAACATTTACTTTAAAATCGTCAAATGACGCAATAAACGAATTTCTGGCATTTGTGTCAAAGTGGTAAGACTCAGCTATTGAACATGCTGATACCGTTCGATGGTTGATTGGAAACACTTCCTGGAAAGTTGAAAAACTTCGAATTCCAATTAAATTAATCCAGTTATAGCCCCCCTGTATAAAGCGTATATTGTAATCGCAGTATGAAATTTGATCTTTGTTACACTTCACGATGAAATTTCGTCACTTAACTTGAATGCATCTCAAGTATCTCAAAAATGAAAATTATGTTATACTCTGACGAAATTAGAATTACCTGAAAACTCTTAAGGTCTAGGCATTATGAGCCCCATTGAACCAAATATTTCTTCTGATCGGAAAATCTAAAAGTACACAGGACGTTGCATTCTAAAATCTCAATATCTAGGGCTTTTCAAAACCTACTATGTATAGTATAAAAGTGAACCATGATGTATAACTATAATCGACCCTC
>JARQZK010001783.1:0-12500 GCA_030704885.1 Cynegetis impunctata | reverse complement strand
CTGTTAATTTAATATATAAAATATCAAACCTTTTCCTTGTAATAGAAAAAATCATTTGTAAGGTTAATGTTTTGTAATAAATAAATTTTCTTCAGAATATACAAGATGATCCTTAGTTTTTGATTCGTGAATTCAGTATATCATCGCATTTGATCTGCGAATATGAATAACGTGAAGAAAAAATAATAATAAGTTTATAGAAGCTGGTTCAACGCTGAAATTTAAGCAGCTTTCCTTCCGAAATATGATTGAATAAAAATACATTCAGAATGATGGAAGGCATTTTGAACATTTTCGAGATAGTTGACGATAAATTTTGAATAGTTCTGCTTTTTTTGTGTTCTTAGATATAAGAACATTTTGGAATTTTCAGTGTCATGCATATTGTGGATAGATAGCAACAAACTGCACTTTTAAGGAGGTCCTCATATCACTTTCTTATTCTGTGATAAAATTAAAGCTCAAGATACTTTAAATTTACGCACACAATAAGATTCTTCATAGGTAGCTTGAAGGACATATGGAGTTAACCCAGTGCAATCGTTTCATGGTATTAAAGACCTCCTCCTAAAAGCGTGCAGTAACGAGGAATAAGGTGGTAAGCATTAGTACAAAATTTGAAATGCATCCAATCAGTTTAGCAGCCTATAGCGCGAAACATACTGACATAAAAACAAATAAGTTTTTCTGAAACTATGCAGCTCGTCTCTGAAAGGCTTCAAACCAATAATTGGTGAAAAAAAATTTTTTTTCGAAAATGATAAACCTACAAAAATCCATCGTGCTCAACAGAAGGACTCATTGACATTCATCAATAATTAATTTTAATGATTTCCATAGCATTCAACTCTTCAACTATGAAGAGAAGCTGATCAAATACAGATTTCGGATAATAACAAAAGGTAAGATAGAGAAGATATAGAAAACCTGAAGTTCGAACAAGTGAGTGATGTAAGTGTAAAATTCACTTGTTTCTCTTTTAAAAACCACGTCGCATTATCCACATGTTGAGGGTACTTCAAACCAATGAAGAAGGGATGAAGAAGGGGGTAGAGAAGAAAGGGTTTCAGGTGGAAGGTGAGGGAGTACACATAATATGTGAAAAGAAACATAGATATGCGTGAAAGTATAATTTTGTTATCACATTTTAAAAAATTTTACTTTTTTTTGATCGCTTGTATCTCAAGTATTATTGAGCCAGAAATACTTTTGTCCAATAAAATTTTGAGGATTCACCTACGATCCCTTCTATGATTAAGGAACTGTAAAAACTGGAGCAGAGGACATGGATTTGTTACCATAGGAACTAGGGTGAACAATAAGCTAATTAAGGAACACAATTATTGTCAAAAGAAGGTGGAACACTATCGAAGCTGAAAACCTTGTCAGCATTTACTAGCTGCAAGATATAAATAATTTCACCGAGACTTGGATAATTCATTCCAATTAATCACCATAATTAATATTCTTAACATCGTGATACGTATAATTCGCATTATCTACTAATATATTCAAAACTAGCTTGTTATGTATTACGATACGAAAGGAATAATCTCTGGGGAGAATTAATCTTATTTTCGTGATATTAAATTGAATAAGTTCTATGAATTTACAGGCGTATATGTTTCTAATACTCAGCAGCAATGAATTTTTTTTAAAGTGTTCTGAGTTCTCTTAGTTCAGAAAAAACTTCGCAAGTTAATTTTTTGATATACTTTCATATATATATATATATATATATATATATATATATATATATAACATAAATAGAGGAGAAATTTATTTGCTTTTTCAACAAAAAAAATCATAATTATATCAAATAATCTGTTACTAAGTAGAATGTCAAAATGTATATCCAAATCTCGAAATGAAATATGCTAAATAATTGCCTGTTTGCTTAGCCAACATTGAAATTAGTTTCGCTGAACTTAAATCTGCACGAAACAGAAACTCTATTCAAGGGAGGAATGAATATTTATAAGTGAGTGGATTTTTATAGCAATAGACTAGTCAATCATTGGGAAATAATATGTTCTTATTGAATGAGAAAAAAATACAACGTAAACTCATTCTTCAAATGAAGATGAACACTTCAACACCAAGATGGAATAACTGAGCCAAGGAATCCTCTCCATGAAGATGAAATTAAAAAGCTCTTTCGCCTTTCTCATTTGAATGAGTAGATATAACATCTTCCCTGAACACCTAAAAAAATGATGTCGTCAACTAGAACACCATCAGTTGTTTCATCATTAAGCAAATGTTTGGTAAAGAAAGAATATCATGATTGTAATTCTCATTATACTTATATGGATTGAGAACAAATCCCCAATCAAATATGTTTTCTTGTCATAAATAAATGATAACAGAATATTGAGACTTTATTCATAGCACGGTCTTAATAAATTGAAAGCTGTTATCACATTAAGTGGAAATAATTTTTTTTTATTAATAGTAAATAACTATAAGTTTGGTTATCTTTGTATCTGATGATGTGGCCGAAATGTTCATATAATTATTTAGTTGAACTAATAGTGTCTACTGAATTACTTGCTGTATGAATAGATTTAGGTAATAATGCAGTATAAATTTAAATGAAAATATGTATAAGCTTTTTCCTGAAACTGCTTTTTTAGAATGAAATGATACCATAATAGTAAAACCCAGAAAAGGTTGACGGAAAATCTATAAAATTAAGCAGACATGCTGAACCCAGCATGCAAGTTATAATTAGAATGTTAATTAGTTTGATAGTGGGTTGTGAATATGTTACTTTTTATGCATATAAACCTTATCTGATCTATTTAAACAGTAATTACTCACCTTCTGTGCTGCAGTATCTGAAATTATCTATGGACCAAAATAAATTTGAAACCGTAGAGTTCGTAGTTGTTCGAAATCCAATTTGAAAGTATAAATAATCTTTCGACACATTGTGAAAAACAATCTTATGTTTTGTCCAATATCCCTGAAATTGAAGATATATTGTACCTGAATGGAAAGGAGAAGAATCGAAAATTTTTAAATTTCTCTTTTCTGTGGATAGGTTTCTAAAAAACTTTTACTAAATTAAAAGTTTGTAAAAAACTTAAAAAAAAAAGAAATTTTCTCCAATTATAATTTTCTATGCCCTTTTTGATAATTAATTTTGAAATATCAATAAAATAAGCCCTGGGAAGCTTAATTTCAGATATGTTGTAGATAACTGATTTGCACATCTTTCGCCACTGATTTGAAAAATCTACAGTTTGAAAAAATGTTGACTGTCTCATTATGAATCAATACCGCACATATCAAAATTCTGCTGATTTGGTCTAATGAGGAGCACAGGAGATATACAAAATATATCGAGAAGACAACTTAAAATGTATTACTTAATTATGACAGTAAACGATTCAGTTCAGTTTTCATGACTCTTATTGAATTGCAGAATAAGTCTACTTGATGAAATTTGTTTCCGCGGCGAAGCAGTCGAGTTATTGGAGAGAAAAATCCATAATTCGTTGTGTAAAAAGGTATTCTAAATGTCGCATTACTGACTCTGGTCTGTCTACTAGCATTCAACTCGATCAATGATAAGATCTCTTCACAGTCCACCATACCTAATAAAATTTTATTCAAAAAACACATGTCGATTACAACTCTACGATTTTCTAGAGTCAACAGATTCAACTGTCTGAGTGTTTCCAATTTTAACAACATATCTCCTACCTGATAGGAAATTCTGAATCCATTGCAACATCGATCCATGAAAACCCAAAGCGGACAGCTTCGCAATGAGCAACGGATGATCTACTCTATCGAATGCTTTAGAAAAGTCTGTATAAATAGATTCAACCTGTAATTTATTTTCAAAAGCATCTGAAATATAGTTTTCATATACGAGAAGGTTGGTAACAGTTGATCTGTTGGAGACAAAACCATGCTGTTGTGGAATTATGAGACGTTTACACTCCCAAAACATTCGTCTTGTTAGCAGATAATCCAAAAGTTTAAATATTTCGGATTGAGTACAAACCGCTCTATAATTTCCAATGTTTTCTCTAGCCCCTGCTTTGTATATAGGTTTAAGAAAGCTCTGTTTCCAAAACTCAGGAACAATTCCAGAATTCAGGGATAAATTAAAGATGTGGGTAAGGGTAGTTGCAAGAGTATATATTCAATTCTTCAAAAACACAGAAGGAACACCGTCAGGGCCGCAAGAGGACCCGGAGGGCAAGAAGTTCACTCTGTCGATAACATCAATGACACTATATTACATTTGCCAAAATTGATTGATTCCCCAAAATTATAGTCAGGAATCACAACTTTACTTCACATTGTCATGTGAAGTAAAGACAGATGAAAAATGTTTTGCAAAGAGAGTCACTATACCATCCAGAGAATTTTCATATTGGCCACCAAAGTGCATAGACCCAGGCAAATCATAATTCTTACGTTTATCATTGATAAATCTCCAAAAAGATTTAGGATTTAGACAAATGTTATTTTCAGTATTACGTACGTAACGTCTGTAACAAGTCTCCCGGAGTTGTTTGCATTGGTGGCGAACCCCTGAGAAAACTCTATAATCGTCATAGTTACCCGACTGCTTAAATTTTTTGTGGAGTTCCGTCTTCTTCCTCACGAGGTGTTTCAATTCAGGGCCAAAACAGATAGAAAAATGAGACTGTTTTTGCAATTTAAGAGGAACAAAAAAATTCATTACTTCATAAATCACAGCGTAGAATAAGTTATTGGCTTCATTCACATCCATTAGTCCAAGCTGATTCCAGTCAAAATCAGCGAAAAAATTGTTAATTGCTAGGTAATCAGCATTTTCAAAATCATAAAAATATTCACTATAAGAAAGGTTATTATCCATTTGAGCACTACAGCAAATATCAATGGGTTCATGATGTATACTACTGCTGAACAATGAATCTTCTGCCCTTGAAACAATCAGCTTAGGAATATTTGAAAAAAATCAAATCCAACAACCTGTTTCTACTATTAACAATAAAATTATACTAATACATGTGTAAAAAACCAAAAACATTAGCAAGCTGAAAAGCTTTCGGATTATTTGAATTACTGACTGAAACACCCAAACTATCATTACTCCATAGAGCATCTGCAACATTATAATCACCTCATATAATAAATTTATTGTGTGGGTACAACATCACCAACGATTCAACTGACTCACAGTGCATTTTATATAACAGTATATCAGAGGCATATATATATATATATATTATATATATATATATATATATATATATATATATATATATATATATATATATATATTATATATATATATATATATATATATATATATTTATATTTATATATTTAATTTATATATTAATTATATAAATATATATATATATATATATATATATATATATATATATATATATATATATATATATATATATATATATATATAAATATAAACGAAACTTTCTACGATCTCTTTAATGTACTGAAAGTTAGTATTGCAGTATTTTCAGGAGTGCGTAGTGAAGGGGGCTATTTGCGAAAAATTCGACCCAAATTTTTTGGTGGTTATTTTTTAGTAATTTCAACTTTTCGAGAAATATGCAGTTGAATATTCATTTACGAATTGATTGTTGTCAAATTAGACGTCAAAATTTTAACCACGTATTCTACATCCAACAATAGATATAAAACTTCATATAAACTAGGGTCCACAACTTCTTCGTTCTAAAGGTGAAGATCCGATAACAATTTTTATAGATATCATATTTGAAATTCCAGTCTAATGCTTAGTGTGGTGCTGCATTTTCTCAACAAGGTCAGAAATTCTTAGTGTTATCTTTGAAAGTGCTTCCTTTTTTTTTTTTGGAGGCTCTGGCACCTCCCAAACACACATTTTGGGAACCACTGAACTAAACATTGAGGGACAATTATTTGAGGTTTACTTATTCTAATATTCATCACCATTAATCATGAAGGCATATTTGGGCTCTTCGTGCAATCGCATGTGAAGCTTGCGAAACTTCATAATAATTTTGCCGTATTTGATTCCTTGCCATACGTATTCTTTCACACAACTCCTCCTCGTTGACTACTGTTGCATATACTATATCTTTTATACGGCCCCAAAAATAGTAGTCTAGTGGATTTAAATCCGGTGATCAGGGTGCCGACGTAATAGGAACACCTCTTCTAATCCATTTACTCGGAAATTACTCATCTAGCCAATTCCTAATATTCACACCATACTGAGCTGGCTCACCGTTATTGTGCTTTGCTTTTGCATAAACCACGTACAAAGTGGATATCTGCTAATTCTCTATTTGAAAACCTCTGCATTACCTACTACTAAATAGATTTTTTCCGGCAACAAGCAGCACAATTGAAAACTGGGAATTAATAATTGACAGCTTATTTTCCATAACCTAGCAAATCAAAAACACGTCTTTTGTTTCCAGGTCTACTGATTACTTTCTCTTCGATTTGCACATTGGAAAAACAAAAATCAATTCGTGAAGAAATATTCAATTGCATTTTTCTCGAAAATGCTGCTTCCTAGCGAAGTATGAGAAGAGTACCTTATTTGTACAAAAAGCATCATATTTTTAAATGTCAAAATTACTAAAAATAAACCAACTAAAAATTTGGGCTAAATTTTTCGCCAATACCCTCCTGCCACTACGCACCTCTGAAAAGATTGCAATACTAACTAGTACATTAAATAAAGCCTACAAAGTTTCGTAACTGTACCGAATTTCATTCAATTACCTTCACAGGTTTCGAAAATATTCACAAAACCCACCATCAGGTCTTCACTTTTATCACCCTGTATCTTAAAAACGAAGAAATTATAGACCCTAGTTTATATGAACTTTTATCTCTATTTTTAGAAGTAGAATACGTCGTTGAAATATTGACGTCAAATTTCGGAACACCTTATATATATATATATATATATATATATATATATATATATATATATATATATATATATATATATATATATATATATATATATATATATATATATATACAGGGTCCTGCAACAGTGGCGCGGTGTTCCATATCTCTATTTTGGAAACAGATAAAAATCTATATTTCTATAATATTACCTCATTGCTCGAGCTAGACAAAATAAAAATATTGTCGGTCACACAGGGTGTTCAATTTCTTCTGGACGAATATCAACTATATTTTTTCAAATGGCAACCTATATTTTTTGTCGCCTTTTCGGTTTCTACATAGAAAATAAAAGATACTTCATATAGATCTTCATTTCGAAAATATTTACGATTTTCGAGATTTTTTTGCATTTTTGATTTTTTTTTTCAATTTTGGTCAAGTCCAATTGAAATTCATTTTTGGTCAAATATTCTACATTGGTTAATCTCTCAAACGATATATCTGAAATCAACCTGCGATATACAGGGTATGAAAAATCGCTTGCCACATATTGTAAATAAAAATGCTCAGAATCTTCCTTATTTCAAATGGAACACCCTGTATATTATAGATCCATCAGAAGCGCCAACTCTACAAATGTCATGAAGTATTCCCTATAGCTAAGTTTACTAGTTTTTCTTCAAACAGCGAAAAACGGCAAATATTCATATTTCTTCGCTATAATCTCAATGAACGGATTATTTCAAAATTAACTTGTTACAATTGGGCCATGGAAAAAATTCGTCGAAACGAATATTTTTTCAATAATATTTTGTGGTTGGATGAATCGACATTCCATAAAAATGGATTTGTGAATAGACATAATTACCATTATTATTCGACAGAAAATCCCCACTTATTGAGACAAGTGGATTATCAACATAGGTGGTCGATAAATGTCTTGGGAGGCATCATTGGAGAATATGTAATTGGTCCCTACTTTTTCGAGGGACATATGGATGGAACAAGGTATCTCAATTTCTTACAAAATGATTTACCAGCTTTGTTAGAAGATATTCCTCTTGACCTTCGCAACAGAATGTGGTTACAACATGATGGCACTCCTGCTCACTATTCGGCAGAAGTGAGAGATCATCTAAATGAAGTATTTTCCAATAGATGGATAGGACGGAATGGGCCAGTCAGGTGGCCCGCTCGATCACCAGATTTAACAAAACTGGATTTTTTTATGGGGATACATAAAAAATATGGTTTTCGTCGAGCCACCAACCTCTCCCGAAAATATGCGAATTAGAATAACAAATGCTTTTCGCAGCATTACACCAGCTGTCTTGCGCAGGGTAAAACAGTCATTCAAACATAGAATTCAGCTCTGCATTCAAGAAAATGGAAGACATGTTGAACATATTTTATAAAAGTTTCATAATAAATATTCATTAAACTTTCCCTCTTGTAGTTTCCAGTTGACATTTTTATTTACAATATGTGGCAAGCGATTTTTCATACCCTGTATATCGCAGGTTGATTTCAGATATATCGTTTGAGAGATTAACCAATGTAGAATATTTGACCAAAAATGAATTTCAATTGGACTTGGCACAACTTCATACTTTCAAATATTCTGAGTGACCAAAATTGAAAAAAAAAATCAAAAATGCAAAAAATCTCGAAAACCGTAAATATTTTCGGAATGAAGATCTATATAAAGTATCTTTTATTTTCTATGTAGAAACCAAAAAAGCGATAAAAAATATAGATTGCTATTTGAAAAAACATAGTTGATATCCGCCCAGAAGAAATTGAATACCCTGTGTGAACGACAATATTTTCATTTTGTCGAGCTCGAGCAACAAGGTAATATTATAGAAATATAGATTTTTATCTGTTTCCAAAATAGAGATATGGAACACCGCGCCACTGTTGCAGGACCCTGTATATATATATATATATATATATATATATATATATATATATATATATATATATATATATATATATATATATATATATATATATGTATATATATATATATATATATATATATATATATATATATATATATATATATATATATATATATATGTATATAATTCAGGGGCGGCTATTCGAAGGCGGCTGAGGAGGCTATGTCTCCTCCCCAATAATATTCCGTGTATCACTAATATATTATATTGAATAGTCAGCATTTAGCATATTCATATTAATTAAAATCATATTATTTTATGCACCTACCTTCCTTTCAACCTACATTATATAATATAATTTATTAATTACGATAGAAGGTATTTACATTTACTGCATTTCATTCATTTCAAGATTTGTGGCAATGCTGCGGAGGCTTAAAAAGGTATATTCTCAACGTTCATTATGCCTGCCACAGAAAAGCAAACAACGGTGCGACTACTGCGTATGAATACTTCATTGCAATAGAAAAGGAAAATACATGTAAATGGCAACACCGATGGAGCCTGAGTCTCACACAATGTCGACCAATCACAACTATAGACCTTCGGGTAAAATCGAGTGAATTAGTTGGAAAGCATTAATTTAATCGTAGTGACTAATGTCCGAAAAGAGTTTATTTACTTATTTTGCTCGCGTATTGTTTTGAAATGAGTTTGGTTACTGAAGTTAATTTCAAAAATTTCAAAAGTGGAATATTTGTTATCCCATAACTTTAGAGCACTAAGTTATGAGAATAAAGTTTTGATAAAAACATTGCGACCTTCCCCTGAATTGAACAATTTGGTGCAGCGTAACAGACAACAAAATCGTGGTTTTAATATAAGAAATTATGAGAGACATCCTTGCCTAACCGGATCACAGGTGAAAAATAAATTATTTGTTTGGCAGTGTTTACTTTTTACTAGGGAAAATGTCTCTGTTTGGGGCCGCTTAGTATATAACGATTTAAACAATTTATCACGTTCTTCGGAAAGGCACGAAAAATCCCAGGAACATGTCGTGTCGCGGATCAAATTTAAAATGCTTGGAAAAAAAATATTATTAATGTTATTGATACAGCACGTGTTCAAGAGTTAGAAAAATACAACGAAAAAGTTAAGGAAAACAGAGAAATATTGGAGAAACTTGTCGACATTATATTATTCTTATGTCGCCAAGATATAGCGTTTAGAAGACACGATGAAACAGACGAATCTAGCAATAATGGAAATTTTAAGGAACTCCTTGGTCTATTTTGCAAATATGACGAAAAGCTGTATAATTTCATTAACAACGCTACAGTTTTCTCCGGAACCTCAAGAACAACTCAAAACGAAATTATAAACTCTGCTACCTATGATTTGGAAACTTTTATCGAAAATGAACTCAAAAATGTTACTTTTTTTCCTGGCAAGTAGATGAGACAACTGACATTAGCTGTAGATCGCAGTTGTCGATAATATGCAGGTTCGTAAAAGATGGAACATTATTTGAGCGAGTTTTAGGTTTTCATGATGTCAGTTCCGGAAGGTCTGCCACTGATTTATTCGATTTTTCAAGTGAGATATTTTTGAAGTTTAATTTTCAATCTAAACTTATAGCACAAACCTATGACGGCGCAGCGGTTATGGCTGTCCATTTAAACGGTCTACAAACAAAAATTGAATCTGTTGCTCCTCAAGCTATTTTTACACATTGTTATGCACATAACATGAATTTGGTTTTAAGTAACACATGTAGTACTATTAGGCAAGTTAAATTTTTTTTTTCAAATTTTTCAGCATTTTCAACATTTTTTTTGAAATCAACAACCAGCACAAAATTTCTAGATGCAATAGTAGGTAACAGAATTCCAAGTAACGCACCAACTAGGTAGAATTTTACTTCAAGAGCTATCTCTACTATACACAATAATAAGGATAAAATTTTAGAGGCTCTTAATTCTATAGTTGAAAGTGAGGAATTTTCCACCGATAAAGTAACTTTAAATACCGCACCCGGATTAATATCTTACTTACAAGATAAGGAATTAATATATTTTTTAAACATCTTTAAATTAATTTTTGAACAAACAGAAATTTTTTTTCAAATCTTACAGCACAAGTTTTCAGATGTGATTTAATCACGAAATCGGCTCGTTTCTTTTGGAAAAAATTTCAGAATTTCGTGCAGAAGTTTATTTCAGAAAACTATTCTCTGTATTTCAAACTACTGATGATACGACTCAATATAGCCCAAAACGAAAGAAATTCAGTTTCGCAGATATGGAGCTTCACTATAAGCAAATATTTTATGAAATTTTGGATACTATTAGGGGTCAAATAGAAATAGGGTTCTCTGATTTGAAAAAACTGCATTTCTTCGACTTACTCAATAAAAATTTGTTTACCGGATTTTCGGCTAATTTTCCAGATAACCTTTTGGAAAATTAATGTCAAAAATACCCTTTTTTTCACTCTAAAAAGTGAACTGTGTGTTGTTTATAATGACAATGAAATTTTGGGGCAAAATGAAAATCATGTGATGACTATTGAATACCTTTTTGATAATGATTTGAATCAAGATTTACCCCAAGTTTATAAACTCTTATGTCTAATTTTTTCTATCCCGGTGACATCGGCTTCCGTAGAGCGCTCGTTTTCCACTCTTAAGAGAATTAAAACTTATTTACGAAATTCAATGAGCCAGGATCGTTTGAAAAATATTAGTTTGTTGTCTATTGAAAAGGAATTGGTAACACTTTTGGCGTAAAAACTTTGGCATAAAAAATTTTATGAGGATATTATAGATCATTTGGCTAACGTTAAAGATCGCAGAATCCCGCTAATCTTCAAAAATATTTAATAACTTTTTATTTGCTCTCACCAGCTGTCCCACACATGTTTTGTACATTTTATTTTTCACAGGTACTTTATTATATAGTATTATACCTACCAAATAATTCGTTGTTCCTAGTAAAAATCTTCAAAGAATTTATTTTTTGTTTAATTTTATGTAAACATTATTTTTTATTTAAGGCTTCTGCCTTGGCATTGGCATCTATGCAGGAATCATAAAAAATAGATGTCTATGCCAAAGAATTTATTTGAATTTTTTTTAGGTCTGAATGTATATTTTATTATTTTATTTTGTTGTTATTTTATTTTTATTTTGTTTAACTTTTATGACAAGAATTTCATTTAAATTTATTTTTGGGAGGGTTCTATTTTATTTTTGGCAAGAAAAAACTCTCACTTGTTTTTGCTGGGCAACAATTGATTAATTCCTCGAATAGGTAACAAATTTGTTAAGTAGGTAGGTAGGTACCCATTTTGTGAAAAAAAAAAAATTTGATGAATAGATTAATTGACTAATTGGCTAAGAAAAGTTTTTGTGAATTTTGTAAATAGGAGTTGTAGGTCTCAAGGTAGACTTGAAAGTGAAAACAATTTTTTTCCCAAAGAAATTAATATTTAAGCGTGCTTGTTTTACTTTGATTTTCTTTAAATTATAAGGCGGTTGACCTTGAAATCCTAAAAATTTTCGCTCATGGTGTATTTTTAAACACCTCTTGTAGCCTCCTTAAACCAAAACCTCACGAGCCGCCACTGATATATATACAGTGCTTTCATGATGAAAGGAACAAATTCATTAAAAAATTAGGTTTCTATTTCATGTTGAAATCCTCG